>JAFLJL010006724.1:7500-10956 GCA_018398815.1 Conus ventricosus
ATATAAATCTATATATACCAACGTCATGTCGTTATTGAATGGTGGACTTAAGATTGCGAAGAAGCTGTGGCTATAAAGAAAATCAAATCAAACAATATCTACGACAAAATTCATACAGCAATGAAAAGAACAAAGGCACACTCTAACAAAGTTCACTGCAAAAGCAAAGAAGCATTATATTAGTCATCGTTCTGTGCAAGAGAAGAAAAACATACAGTCAAAGCCGCTCATAACGAAGTCGGATATAACGAATGCCGATATAACGAAGCAAAAAGGTTGGTCCCGGCAAAATCCTTTACATGATTAAGAATACGTCGGATCTAATGAAGTCGGATTAACGAAATGCCGCTTATAACGAAATGGTTTTGGGTCTCCAGCGGGCGATCTCGCCGGTTAAACAAATCAGCTGCCTATAGCGAATCAAATTTCGGTCCTGTGAAGAGTTTAAGCCGTTATAACGAAGTGGTTGCTTTTGTGTTTTGAGAACCATTTTTCGGAAATGGCTGGTTGTTCGCTGCGATGTATACGCTTCATACGGTCGCTTTCTATTCCCGGGAGATGGAGGAGTGTCCGCATAGAACATGAAATGTACGAGCTGTCCATGTGTTGCACTATATAGAAATTACACATTTATACATATGTTTGACTAGCTGCATAACCTAAACTTGATTAGAAACAAAAGCAATAGTCCTCCAAGGAGGAAAGCATACACATATCGCAATAAGCTCTTTTGCTCTGTCCATTGCCAAAGATGGACATTACGTAGTTGGCCTTTTCAAGAGATGTGGCCGAACATTTGAAGAGTGGAATTGTGATATTGTGTAAACTTGATTAATTTTTCTTTTACGCTTCACATAGGTAGAATTGAAACTACACAGTACTTTGTACTGTATTTTTGTTGTATGGTAAATGTCACGTCTGATAATAAAATCGTATTCTAATGTCCTATTATGCGAGTGCCTGTGATTGTCGAAGCAGAGCAGTCGCCTCACGTGGGTCAAGTTCAGCGACTGTAACGAGGAACATATGCAGAGGAACGAGGGTGGGGTGAAGGGGAAGGAGGGTGTCAGAGGTCAGCTTTGATTTAATAGGTCATTTCATCATGGCGTCTGCACGTCGCAAAGTTCTGTCGCTAAAGCGAAAAACTGAAAAATTATGTAGCAAGTTGGAAGAAATCCAGCAACACGGATGAAGAAACTAATGGAAGATATGAAATTGCGCCGTCGACACTGGCAACCATTCTGGCTTCCAAAGAGAAGTGTGAAAGTCAGTGTTTTGGGGGTGAGGACACGCACCACGCCAGAACTCGTTAGGTACCTGTTGGAGAGAATCAAACGAGACGTTTGACAGAACTGCTGCACGTAACATGTACTTCGGTGGTGCCTTAGTGTAATCATGTGGACTGCGTGTTACAAGGATGAAAAACAAAATTATTTTCCTTTTGAGATAGATGTCACTGGAATCCATCTGCTCCTGGTGCTTTCCTGGACGTGGTCTGCATCAGAACCTTCGCAGTCGCTGCACTGGAGGGTGGGTCTGCCAGAGATTCCTTCACTAGCATTGTGGGAGCGCTGTGATTGCGTCTTCAGATACTGACGAATCTCTATTCAAGAGAGCATTGAAGTGCCCAGCCCAGCGAGCAAGAATGGCATCTTATCTGTCAGCATGTGGTCTGGTCAGGAGCACAAATGGGTGTTGAACCAGAGTCTTTTAACCATAGATAGTGCGAAGGCCCTCGTGACATGTCTTCATGTCGTTGATATCGCCGCCAATCGTCCTTCACCTGCCGAAGCTTCTGTTGAATGAGCTGCCTGGCTTGCTGTACTTCTGTTTCTTCTTCTCGCAGCTCTTGTCCCTGATGTGATCTCTGTAGGTATTGTGGAGCATGTCTATGACTTGCTGATCTTCGTAAATAATGAAGAACCTTGATTGTATACACTAACAAATGATAACACATCTGTGACTTTCGTTGCAATGATGGACGAAAGTAACGTTCAGAGCTTATTGAGACATCATTTTTGGTTATTGTGATTTCTTGTCAAGTGTGACAAGCAAAACAATTTCTCATGTATTGCAGAGTTCGTGTATTTTAAAATCAATTGTTTAAGAGTTTCTTTCCATAACTGGGCACACCAATGAGCTAACGGTGTGAAACAGTAAACTAACAGTGCAGAAATTTCCCTTTCCCCCTCACACTTTCAAATGGGGGGGGGGCACCTGTAATTTCTTCCGACAATCTATTCTTAAGTCTTCAGAATCATACTGTTTTTGGGGGGTATTTATTCGCCTGTTTACTTCTTGTCGATTATATGCCCTCAAATTGCAATGTAGGCTTTTGTGATCTGTTTACTTTAAATTTCATAGCCATATTATGAACACAATCAAAAGAAATCTTTATTAAAGTATAACTTTCCCTAGGAAACGAGCTTGATTATTGCCCATGTGTGTGGGCACGTTTTGTGTGTGTGGTGTGTGTGTGTTGTGTGTGGGTGTGTGTGTGGGGGTGTGTGTTGCGCGCGTGCGTGCGTGCGTGTGCGTGCCCCGCGTGTGTGGGGAAATGGGTGTGTAAGTGGGTAAGAGAGAGACGGACACAGAGAGAGACCACGCCGGATATAACCCAAGCAATCAGTTTAAAAATTCGTTATAACCAGCGCGCCGATGTAACAAAAGCCGAATAAACGAAGCAATTTGAATGTCCACAGCCAAACGTTATAAGCGGCTTCGACTGTGTATGGTTTGGGCCAATAATCGAGATGATCCATTGAACTGCCATCTTCCAACTTGATTGGATAGCACTTGAATACGTACACGGTACCATTCATAGGTGTATATTTCACATCCAAGCTCGCATGGAATTCCATATTGTCTCTTAAACAAAAATGACAAACCTGACACTGAGACACTGAGGGAAACAAAGTTGGTGTCAGATGAAGCACTTTAGCTGTGTGACTCAATCCGTTTATGTTAACAATGCACAAGATACTTCCTTTTGTGCGCCCAAATATTGCTACAAACATTGCAAAGTAATAACAGTAAAACCTTTAAAATTATCCCTGAGAGTCCCATTGCATGCATCTGCTATTGGAACATACAGAACAAATCAAAATTGTACCAACAAATGGATGTAGGAAGCTCACAGTTGCAGACTGTTAGAATTATTTGAAGTGGCGGTGGAAAGAAAAGAAATATATGTAAAACCAATCCCAATTATCCAGTGAAGAATGACTATGCTAAACCACTTCCTCTTCCCCTTGACGCAGGTGGTTCTTTTAAATACATATTTAATCGGGGGGAATTTTGAGTTTGCCCCACCCCTGTCTGGACAGAGGGACTCCAGGCCTAGGCTTGATTTCCATTCTGTTTTGCACTACTCCTGCACATCAAGGTGTATGCCCTTCGAGCGTTTGGAGAAGCATACACCTTTGAAACTTGGATTTTGAAAGTTTTTTCAGTTTT
>JAFLJL010006725.1:10000-11753 GCA_018398815.1 Conus ventricosus
ATAGACATCTTTTTCCTCTGCTTTTCATCAAATGGCCGTTGTGACATTGCACAGGTACAGGGCTACTTCTAAAAAATTGGAACCGTTATTTGGCAGTTAAGAAACGTTATTTATAACAGTTAAAAACCGTTAAAAACACCAAACCCTATGAAAACTGTTTAAAACCCGATCTTCTGAGGTTGGCGGCTACGAGAGTCATCGGATCTCCACCAAACTTGACATAAGCCTACAGGAACATCCAGCGGGTAACATAGGGTCATTAGATAGTCATTATGACCATTAAATTGACCGTTTAAAAACCGTTATTTTCAAAATTTAGGCTGTTCTTGATGAAATTCGGTATACATGTGCAGTTTTAAATGCCGAAAAATGATATACAACTTTTACAAACCGAAATTTAAAATTGACCGTTAAAAAACGTTATTTTTATAAATTTAGAGTATTCTTGAAGAAATTCGATATACATGTGCAGTTTTGAACGCTAAACAATGATATACAATTTTCAAGATCCGAAACTTAACATTGACCGTTAAAAACCGTTATTTTCTGAATTTCTAAATTTTCACAGTTCTTGATAACATTCCGTATGCACGTACAGTTTTAAGCGCTGAACAATGTTATGCAACTTTTACGAACCAAAACTTAACATTGACCGTTAAAAACCGTTATTTTCTAAATTTACAACGCTATTGATAAAATTCGGTATGCGTATGTCCAGTAACGGTACGTAATTTTGCAACATGGATGGGACAGGGTAGGGGGATGAAAAGGGAGGAATGAGAGGGGCCAGAAAAATGATTGTACAGTGCAAAGCCTGATACACTATTTTTACATTAGACACAGACCTGTTGAAATAAACTGATTCTGCACAAAGTCTATTTCTTCAAAATTAAGGACTATCAGAAGAATGGGAATGGGAACAGTGAGTGCAGGCGGAAAATCGAGCGAGAAAAGCATCTCGACATGCTAGGGAAGATCCAGAGGAATGGGGCCAGAGAATAGAATAGAATGTATAAGAGAGAGAGAGAGAGAGAGAGAGAGAGAGAGAGAGAGAGAGAGAGAGAGAGAGAGAGAGAGAGACAGAGACAGAGACAGAGACAGAATGTGTATTTGTGTGGGGGGAAGGGGTGGGAAGATGACGGGGTGGGGGGGGATTGATTGTAAATTAAAACAATTAATAAATGTTTGCCGTCACGTGAGTATCGCAAAGAATGTTCATTATCCGGGCAACGCCGGTGCCCCTGCTAGTGTGACAATAAAAGTCAACTCAAAGAACTTTTGGAATTGTGATGGTGAATACATCTAACAGGTTTTTTATTTTTTTTAAATTTTTTTATTTTGTGTGTGTGTTACTTTAATGTAAAAAGTGCACAATGTGACAAAAAAGTCAACTCAAAGAACTGTTGGAATTGTGATGGTAAAGCATTCTGACAGATAGGTTTTTCACTTTAATTGTGATGGTAAAGCCATTCTGACAGATAGGTTTTCACTTTAAAGTGAGAGGTTTTTCACTTTAAAGTAAGAGGTTTTTCACTTTAAAGTGAGAGGTTTTTCACTTTAAAGTAAGAGGTTTTTCACTTTAAAGTGAGAGGTTTTTCACTTTAAAGTAGAGGATTTTCACTTTAAAGTGAGAGGTTTTTCACTTTAAAGTAAGAGGTTTTTCACTTTAAAGTGAGGGTTTTTCTTTCACTTTAAAGTAAGAGGTTTTTCACTTTAAAGTGAGAGTTTTTTTTTTCACTTTAAAGTAGAGGTT
>JAFLJL010006726.1:0-11791 GCA_018398815.1 Conus ventricosus
CCCTTCGGGGCTGGGTCCAAAAAACAAGCAGTTCCCCCCGTGGCCATTAAAACCCCTTTCAGGCTAACTCTCTGTCCCCCCCGGGTTGGCATGATCAGGGGGGATGGGGGGTTTTTTTGCTTCTGGGTTTGGGCCCTAATTTCTCTCCCCAAGCCGGAAGGGGTCAAGACAAATTGGGTTTTTTTGGGGCCCCGGGGGCCCCTTTGTTTGGAAACCCCAAGGGGGTGGGTAAGGGAGAGAGGAAAAAAAAAAAAACAACATGGCTTTCCCAAAAAACAATCCCCCCCCAAAAAAGAGGAAAAGGGTGCATTTCCCCCTTTTTAGGGAATTTTGAATTTAGGGTAAAAGGGGTTCCCAAAATGGAGGGGACGGGCAAAGGGGCGGTTTTTGGGGCTTCCGGTCGTGATGGAAGGGGCGGAGAAAGGGAAAAAGGGCCCCTTTCGCTCGAGGGCCCCCTTTTGCCATAAGAAAGGGGCCCCTTTCAAGCTTTAGCAGGTAACCCTCCCGGGCCCTTCAAGGGGGTTGAGGAAGGTTTCATTTCTTTTCGGTTTTAAATTTACCCAAAAAAATCTGAACAGGCCCGCTGAAGGCAAAGAAAAATGTGGACCCGGGAGAAAGGGTTTAAATCCCCACAAAAAAATTTTAACCATTTAAAAGGCGGGGAAAAACGCTGCAGGGATTTATCTGGGGTAACAAGGCAGAAAAAAGACGGAGCTTGGGTTCCCCCGGGGTGACGGAGGTTGCGCAGGGTTTACAGTAAAGAAAAGGGCAGAGGAGTGGCCCAACCCCCCCCCCCAACCCTCTTTCTGACCTTCTGCAAACCCTGTGCTGCCTCCGGGCTTCCCAAAATTGGTTACTTGAATGTTTATGTTCGTATTAAAATTTTTGTCCCCGTTGAGGGGTTCAGGGTGCCAGAAGTTTGGGCCATGTCAAGGGGCCGCGGGTTTTAGGGCCCAAAAGGTATGCGGGGTTTGCGCCAAAGGGAAAAACCCAAAGATGGGGCCCGGGCAAATCCCCGGGACATTGTGGGTAACTGCGGGGCAACCCCAACCCCCCCTCCCCCTTTACGAAATTATTTCCTCTTTTTGGGTTCAGGAATCCGCTATTCAAAAAACAAAACTGAAAAAAAAAATTTTTTTTTTTGAGGCCCGCAAGCAGGTTTTTTTGGGCAGTCCCAAAGGGGCGCCGACAGCTTCTTCGTATGCTTCGGCCCAAAAGAAAGTTCCCCCGTTCCCCAAACTCGGTCCCCGGGGTTTCTGGCGACTGATAATTTAAAAAAATTTTTGAAACATTGGGAAGGAAAAAAATGTCAACCCGGGGGAAGGGAGGTCCACCAAACCTCTCAACCCCCAAAATGGTGCCCCGGTGGAGGCCCAAAAAAAAAAACCGGACCCCCCCCAGGGCTTTCCCCAGTTACAACCTTTTGTTTCTGGGGGGATTAAAAAAACCCCCCCAAACCCCCCCCCGAAACCTCCCCCCCCATAAAAATCCTCGTCCAGTGCCCGTGGGGGGGCAAGGGGGTTTCCAAAAACCCCGGTTGGGGGGGAAAATGGTGGGTTTAAAGGAAAAAACCTCCACCCCCTTTTCCCCAAAAACCCGACCTACTTCACCTGTTTTCAAAAAATCCCGCCAACGGTTGCAGATATCCAGTTTAAATTTAAATAACAAAAATTTACAGGGTTTTGCAGCAGATGTTGAGGGGAGATGGATGACCCATCTCCTTTTTTCCCCCCCCTGCACCATGGAAAAAAACTATTTCCATTGGGGAAAAATCCGTGGTCCCAAAATTTTTAAACCTTCCCGGGAAAAAGGGAGCTTTTTGTGTCAATTTTTTGAAAAACCCCCCCGTCTTTTGGGTCTTCAAAAAAACCCCAAAATTTAAACCAAAGAAAATTTACTCTTTCCCCGGCTTTTAAAAAATTCCCCCTTTAAAACCCCACAAACCCCCACGTTTGGGGCTGTCGGGGGGGGTTTTCCCTTCTTTCCCTTTACCCCAAAAATTTTTTTTGTATAGTCCTGTCGCTACTGTCCCACCTCCCCCCCCCTTTAGGCTGTAAACGCGAGGGGTCACCCTTTCCCCAAGACTGTCAAAAATCTGTTCCTTTAACTACCCCCATCTTCCCGGTTTTTCGTCAGGACCTTGTCCGTTTTTTGGAGGGGGAATAAACTTCCCCGGGCCCTTTTTTGGGGTGTTGGGTGACTTAAAAAAGGTCAAACCCTCTTTGGGGTAGTACCGGTTCGTCTCCAGGGGGGTTTTGCTGATGAGGATGGGCCCTTTCGGATTTGGATTTGGTTGTCTGAAAAGAAGGGGTCTGCAACTTAACCCCCATTTTTCCCCCCAGGTTCACTTTTCGTGTTTAGAAAATTTTTCGGTTTGGACCCCCCGGGGGTCCCCCGGGACTTGGTGGTCTGTCCAATTTAAAGATCTGCCCCGGAGTGACCATTTTTTCCCCGTCTTCTACAAAACCCCTCAAAAAAATGAAAAACGGGCCCTGTCTCTCAACATCTAAAAAAAACCCAAAAAGCAATTGGGGTCTATTTGCAAACCACTATTTCAAAAGGGAAAAACCCGGGACATGACTTTCTTTGAGGCCGGACCCGCTGAATCCCCCTGACTAACACCCCGTTATCAAGGTTGCTAAAACTTTTATTCCCGTGTCCCGATAAACTTCAAAAAGGGCCCAAAAAAAACCCCCGGTTTTAAATTTAGGGCTGCCAACAAATTTCCAAAGTTCGGAAAAAGGGCTCAGCGTCAGGTGAAACCCCCCCCCGGGCCTTCGGGTCCCCAAAGTCGAAACCCAACAAAAAAAATCCGTGCTAAAAAACTAGACCCTTTAAAAAAAAATTAAAAAGTCGGGCCGGAGAAGAATTTTTGCTCCAGGCTGACATCAAAAACTTCAAAAAAAAAGTGTGGAAAATCTTAAGAAAACAAAGGGAAGAAAAAACCTTTTCCCCCTGGTTTAATCATCTCAATTTTTTAGAAACCTTTTAAAAAACAGGAAAAAGAAAGGAAATTGCAAAACCCGCTTCCTCCCCTTGATGAACAAAAAAAAAATTTTTTATCAAATTAAAACACTTCCCAAAAAGGGTCGAACATCCTGTTACAGGTTAACCCCCCGGGGGACTACAGGTTGCTTTCCCCCCTCTTGGCGGACACCCCTTTTTTCCCCCATCCCCAACCAAAAATTTTTTTTAAATCCATCAACACCGTCCGATAGCTTTCCCCCTGTGTTAAAGAAAAAAAATTCGCTAGGAAGTGGAAACTCAAACCGATGGCCTTTTGGGGAAAAAGAACAGGGGGTTTTTCCCCAAACATCTATTTATTGACCTTTGATTCGTCGGAATCTACACTTAGGAATTTTTTAAAAAAGGCCCGGGAAAATTTTTTTGGGAAGGCCTACGATACCACCTGGAAGTCGGGATACTTCAGACTCCACGACTGGGGATCTTTTTTTTATTAAAATTTTTAAAATTTGGCCCAAAAAAAATTTTGGCCCGGAAAATTTCTGTTCCCGGGGGGGGAGTTTCCCCAAAATATTTTCCCCCCCCCTTTTTGATTAAAACCCCTTTTTTGAAACTTTAAAAAAGGTCAGGCTTTTTGGGGGGTCATTTTTGGGCCAAAAAACTTAACTTTTTTTCCCCAGCCATATTTTAAAATCTTTAAAAATGCTTTTCCAAAAGGCACGAAAAAACTGCGGGTTCCCTAGCACCAACAACCGGGCCCGGGGGGCTGATAAAAAAACTTTTTTTGCACCCTAAAGCCCTGGTCCGTTCTAAAAAATGGACTACGGTTTGGCGTGTAGCTCCGCAAGAACAAAATTACCGTTTAAAACTCTTGGGCCCTATCCACCAACCAAGGGCTTTTGTCTCTGGGCTTTGGAAAACGTTTCCGCCCACCCCCCTTTTTGTAACCCCGTAAACCCGAGGCGGGCGAACCCTTCGTTGTCCCAAAAAACAAAGGGGAAAAATGTCCCTTTTTAAATTTTTACAAACCGACTGTTTTTCCAAAAAAACCGCAAAAAACCTGCCAATTTGTTTTTTGATCCCCGTTCCAAAGGAAGTTTGAAACAAAACCCCAAAATTTTATTCCGCCGTTTTGGGCTTCGTAAACAGCCTCACGTGGGAATCAGGGATAGACCTGGGAAATAGGTTTTTTTTTTCCGTTTTTTTTTTTTTTTCCCAAATTTTCCGGGTCAACCTTTCCCTGGACCTTTTTTTACACCAAAAAGAAACGTTTTGATCTGCAAACTTTCCGTAAGGATCTAAACCCGCTCCGGTAACAAGGCTTTGTTTTGCCGAGCTCTGTTTCCCAAAATTTCCCCCCCTAACAAAAAGTTTTCAAATGACGTTCCAAGTCTGAAGGGTGGAGTGGGGCCTTGTGCAGGGCCTACGCCCGGGGGTTCCTTTTCAGAAAATTGTTGGAACATAAACCCCTTCAATGGGTTCTGTCTATTCTGCTGAACTTACCGGGGTCAGTACTGGCTTTGAAATAATCTCCCATTCACAGGAGGGACTTTCTTTTTCTGGTCGGAATTTCGCGTCAGCTTTTGGAGGCCAAACTGGCCGCAACCTTCAGCATCCAGAAAAATTTTACTTTTTTTTTGGGAAATTTTTAGCAAGTTGAAGGGGGACGGTTACAACATTACCTTCTTGGGTTCCTGGGCCAAAGTTTGCATCGGCGGGGAAAGAAAATGGGGAACGTTTAAACCAAGAACGCCACAAAAGAGAAACTGTCCCCCAAAACCCTTAAATCCCCCCTCCCGGGTGTGAAAACCCCCCAAATTTAAAAATTTTTGTTTAGAGACCTCGGCAGGAGGATTTGGGGGCACCCCAGACAAAAAACAAACTTTTTTCGATCCGTTTCCCAAAACCCCTTAAAAGAACCCCTTTCCCCCCCAACAAGCCCGGGTTTTTCTTTAAAAAGGAAACCCCTTTTCTGTGGCCGGCGCCCACCGGCCATTCGTAATTTTAAAACCCAATTTCTTTAAAACCCTTTTAAAATGGGGGTGAGGAAACTCCCCTGGTGCAATTTCCCTGGTTTAAAGCACCCCCACAAAATTTTTAAACATGTTCTTTTAGAGGGTTGGGACAAGCACGATGTGAGACACAAAAAAATTTTACGCGGAGTCCATGGGAAAAACCTTTGTTCAGGGAAGCCCGCCCGACTGATCCTTTGGGTTTTTGAGAAAAAAATTTTTAAAATTTTTTTTAACTGATTTTTTTAAATTTTAAAAAGGGAAGAAGGAAATTTTTAAAAAAAAGTTTCGGTTCGGTTTTGGGAGACGAAAGGCATTTAACGAGATGTGTGAAAGGGTTTTTTTTTTTTTTTTATTTTAAAAGACTGGTGAGTTGATTTTTTTAAAGGGGTGACAAACCCTGAAGTGGCCCTCTTCGGTTCGGCCCGGGGTATAAAACAACATTATTTATCTTATCTTATTTGTTTAAATGCAAAGCTTTTTTCGGTAATATCCCGGTCCTGCAGTGGGCATCTTGGTTTTTTTTCCCCCTTTTTGTAGTGTTGTCCAAAATGACTCATTTGGTGTAAAGGGCCCCGAAATCTTCCCAAAATTTTTGTCTAAACAGTGGGTTTTCCCCGCACACGGCAAGAAAATTTTTCTTTTGCGTTTTGGTAAAAAAATGCAAATCGGTAGAGGGGGGAGCTTTGGGGCAGGGGCCCCAAAGAATTCTTCGATGGCCCAAACCCGGGAAAAACTTTAGAATTCTTTTTTTTTTTTTTTTACTTTACAGAAACATGCGGTTTTTTCATTGTTTTTGGGGTATTTTAAAACGCTGTTCTTTTTTTTAGTTATTTCCCTTTTTTTTGATCATTATTTTGTTTTCGTTATCAAACCCCAAATTTTAAATTTTTTTCAACATAAAATTTTGAATCACTGTTTTTTTTCCTTTTTCCCGTTAAATTTAAAATTTTGGGGGTTTAAAAAGGCCCCGCATGCCTCATTTCCTCTTTGGCCTTTCAAACGGGAATTTGTAACCTCTGTGTTTCTGTTCCCGAGAATCCCCTTGACCGACTTAGATGCTAAAATCCAATTGCGAAAAAGCCAACAGAAAACTTAAAACCAAAACTTAACGCAAAAACTGTTTTAAACACACAGTTCTTTTTCATTGGCGCGGGCCCAGATTTTTGGGAAAAAAAAGCAGTTTAAACTATTTTTAAACGTATCCCCGAAAGACAAAAATTTTTGGTTTTTGGTTTTGTTTTGGCCTTTTTCACAGGGAGAGCCCCTTTATGGGGGCCCAATGGGTCCGGGTGGGCTGAAAAATTTGAATCTTTTAAATTTTTGTAAACCCTTTAAATTCATGGGTCTGTGGAAAAAAAAAATGGGTTTTGTTTTCTTAAACCCAAAACTTTTTTAAGCGTTTTTTTTTTTTTTTTTTTTGTAAGCCATTTGGGGAAAAAATTTTTGGTTTCCAAAACCAAAAATATTAGCTTTTCGATGTATAGCTTGCGTTCATGTGTTAAGGGATGCCTGCCCGGTGGATATAAAAGGGGGCCGGGGGAAGGGGGGGCGGTCAAAAGTGTGTTTGGTGTGTGTGTGTTTTGTTTTAAAAAAAATTGTTTCAAAAAGATAACATTAAAAACAAAACTTTTTTCAGTTAGAATCAGATTTTGGGGGGGTTTCGGCACGTCAAAATTTTTTTTTTTAACATGAAAGCCGTTTTGACAAGCTAACAACCCAGAAATAGTCCCCCTGTTTAAAGGGGTTTGGGGCCCTAACAAAAAAAAGAAAAAATGAAAAAGGAAAAGATTTTAAAAAACCCGTTCTTTTGAAAATTTGTATAATTTAACAGGTCCCGTGTCAGCCCCAAAACCCTTTCAAAGGGGTTTTTAAATGGAACGCGCCAAAAATTTCAAATATTTCGGAAACCCAAAACCCAAAATGTGATCAGTTATACAGCTTTGTTTTTCCGTGTACGTAAGAGTTGCTGTGTGTGGGTGTGGGGGGGTGTTGTGGGGAGATGGGGGGGTGGGTTTACTGTCTGTGCGAGATGAAAGGTGCGGTGTGCGTGGAAATGAATAAAAAAGGGCAAATAAAATAACATTTTTATTCATATTCTTTTTGCCTTTTTTGGAATGACAAATTTTTTGGGGGGGTTGGGCGTTCCCCTTTTTTTTAAAAAAAGAAAGCCCAAAGTTGACAAAAGCCAACAACCCAGGTAAGGCCCTCTTTTTGGGGTTTGGGTGGGCTGCGCTGTAAAACTGAAAAACGAAAAAAAAGAAAAAGGGGGCCGAATTTAAATGTTTATCTTCTTTTTAACCCCACAAACAAGAAAAAAAAAATTTTGCGTTGCTGTCCCAAATCCTTGCAAAGGGGTTTTGAATTTTTAAGGACGCCAAAAAGCAAGCCTTTAAAAATGACCAACCCCTTTTGGGAAAAAAAAATATACTTTGTGCAGTGCTATTAAAAAAAGTTGTAGTTCGTGTTTGTGGGGTGCTTGCGTGCATGCGTTTCAAGATGGTGGATGGAACCCCTGTGCCCGGGGGGTGGTATTGTATGTGTGGCTTTAAAAAAAGAAAAGGGCCAAAAAAATAAAACACAAATAAGCATTTTCTTTTTTATATTTGGCATGGGAGAATTTTGGTGGGCCCTTTTTGGGAAAGCTTTTTTTTTTCTCTCTCCCATTAAAGCTTTTGAAAATGGTAACAGCTTTACAAAAAGGGGGTCGGGTTTTTTGGGCTGGACATTAAAAAGAACAATGAAAAGGTGCCGATTGAAAAGCCCCGTTGCTTTGTAATTTCCCTGTAAAAAAAAAAGGGGTCGGGTTCTGCCCAAAAAATTTTCAGAAAAGAAAGGGAACTTTCGTTTAAAGGGTGGTTTTTTCCGGGGAAGATGTCCCCGGGGCCCTTTCCTTTTTATTTTTTTTTTTTTTTCCCCTTTTCTTTTCCTTTTTTTTCCTATAACCCTTTTTATCTTTTTTTTACACACAAAAGGAAAAAAGGGCACATCACAAAAAACTAGCAAACCCAAAAACCCAAACCCGCGGGGGCTGTAAAAAAAACCCAAACCAATTAAAAAAATTTTTTCCCCCAAAAAAAAATGGTGTCCATTAATAGCAATAAAAAAATAAAAGAACCCCAAGGGGCGGAGAGTTGAAAAAGGGGGAAAAAAAAAAAAAAGAAAAAAAAAAAGGGCCGCCTTTAAAAAAAACCAAAAAAAAAGAACATTAAAAAAAAAAGAAAAAACAAAAAAATAAAAAAGGGCAAAAGGAAGAAGACAAAAAAAAAAAATTTGGGGGAGGGGGAAAAAAAAAAAAGGAAGAGTAAGTCTGGGTTGAAAAAGGGAAAAATTTTGCTTGGTCGCAACTGTTTCCCTTGAAATATGGAAATTTGAGTATTCAAAAAAAAAAAACCCCTCCCAAAAGGGAATGGGCAGGGAAAATTTTAAAAGGGAAAATTTGGGGTGGAAAAAAAAGAGTACTGTGGAAAGAAAAAAAAAGCATTGTTCATGCGTTTTAGTGGGTGAAACCCCCCCCCCACAGAAATTTGGGAGGGAAATTAAACCCTACTTTGGGTGGAAAAAAAAAAAAAAAGAGACTGTGACGAATTAAAAGCATTGTTTCATGGGGTTTTAGTTGGTGTTTGGTGAGGGGGTTTTTGTGTGTTGTGGGTTGTTTTTGGGGGGGTGTGGGGTTTTTAAATAAATTTTGTGTTTCGAATAGATAAGGTTAAAATCGGATTTTCCCTTTTTTATGTTTGGAAAGAAGATTTTGGGGGGTTTTTTTTGCAAAAAATTTTTTTTTTCACATGAAACTGTTTTGACATTTTAACCCCCAAGGGATGGTTGGGAAAGGAAATGGGAACATGAAAACGAACAAGGAAGTGGTGCCGGATTGAAAAGCCAGTTGCTTTTTTAACTCCATGTAGAAAAACCCGGGCGTGTTGCTGCCAAATTTTTTGCAATGACCTAAAAATTGGTACGCCCTTGTAAATATTTTAGTTTAAAGAAAACCCCAAAATGAATAGTTTATAAACTTTGTTCATGTGTTAAAAGGGAGGCTGGTGGGGGGTGAGACCTGGGGCCGACCGTGGTGGGTGTTGTGTGTGTGGGTGGTGGGGTGTGTTTGAGAAGGGGTATGGGTGGGTCACTGGGGCCCCACAGGGGGGTGGGGGGGGTTATTGCATGCAAAGCATGCACGCGTGAGGAGGGGCGGCCGGGGCGCGCGGTGTGTGTTGGTTTAAAAACAGGGTTTTGTGTTTTAAAAAACAGCTGCATTTGGGCCTTTTTGCATAAATTTTTAAATTTTACAAATGTGGGGCTGGGTTTTCTTTAAAGGCATTTTTTTTTTTTTTCAAAAAGCTATTTTTACAATTTTTAAAAACCGAGGCATGGCCCTCCGGGTTTTGGGTGGCTGTTACAGGAAAACGAAAGAAAAAGGGGGCCATTTTAAATGTCCCCGAAGCTTTAAACCCCCTCCCCAGTAAGAAAAAATGGTTTTGTGTTGCTGTCAACCCTTTGGGCAATGGCCGGGTTTTGGGCCTTTGTTTTTATGACAAACTTTTCTATGATAAAATTATAAGCTTTGGCTGTCCTATCAAGGGTGTGGCATGTTCGGTTTGTGGTGTGTGCATACGTAAAAGATGGGGGAGGGATCACTGTGCGTGGATGTGCATGGTGCATCATGCGGGGGTTTGCGGTGCTTATGTGTATGGTTGTTTGGCTAAAAAAAAAAATTTGCCAAAACAAACACAAACTAATCATTTTTTTTTTGCAATTGGCATGGCAGTTTAGGGGGCGTTTTTTCCCCGCACGTCTTTTTTTCTCCTTTTCACATGAAAGCTTTTTTTTGACATGCTAAACCCAGAAAGGTCCTCTGGGGGTTCGTTGGGCGTAGCATAAAAAGAACAATGAAATGGTGCCGATTGAAACCATTGCTTTGTAATTCCATGTAGAAACAAATCGGTCGTGTTTTGGCCCAAAACTTTGCAATGGGCTATCATTGGTACGCCATTGCAAAATTTCATAACGAATAGTACCGTGACAATTATATACTTATTCATGCAAAAAGGGGTGTGTTGTGCGTGTGAGTGTGTAAAAAAGATTGTGTGTCACATAGATGACATGTTAAGTCGGATTCTTTTTTAGTTTTGGAATGACCGATTTGGGGGGGTTTTCTACAAATATTTTCTCACATGAAAGCTATTTTGACACTGTAACAGCCTAGGTATGGTTGACTGGACTGTAACATGAAAACGAAAGATGAAATGGTGCCGATTGAAATGCCAGTTGCTTTGTAACTCCAATTAGAAAAAAATCGTGTCGTGTTGCTGCCAAATCTTTGCAGTGACCTACCATTGGTACGCCATTGTAAATATTTGAGTTACGAACCAAACTGTGAAAAGTTGTATAGCTTTGTTCATGTGTTAAGGTAGGTGTGTGGGGGATGGGGGTGGGGGGCGTGCGGGCGCGCATGTGGTGTGTATGTGTGTGTGGTGTGGGACAGATATTGGTGGGTCACTGTGCGTAGATGTGTATGTGCATGCATGCATGCACATGTGTGTGTATGTGAGCGCGTCCGCGTGCGCGCGCGTGTGTGTGAAATCAGATTATGTGTTAAACGGACAGCTGCATTATGTCCTTTTTGCATATTTAGAATGACAAATGGGCTGTTTTCTTTACGTCATTTTTTTTTTTACATAAGCTATTTTGACATTCTAAAAGCCGAGGTGTGACCCTCTGTGGTTGGCTGGGCTGTAACAAGAAAACATAAGATGAAATGGTGCAGATTGAAATGTCAGTTGCTTTGTAACTCCACATATAAGAAGAAATGTTTTTTTTTGTTGCTGTCAAATCCTTGCAATGGCCTGTGATTGGCACGCCATTTCGAGCATTTTATGACGAACCTTTCTGTGATAAATTATATAGATTTGTGCAAGTGCTGTTAAGATGTGTGTATGTTCGTGCTTGTGTGTGTGTGCTTGCGTGCATGCGTGCAAGATGGTGGATGGATCACTGTGTGTGGCATGTGTGCATGGTGTGTGTGTGTGGTGTGTGGTGTGTGTGTGTGCGTGTGGTGCGTGCGTGTGTGTGGCTGAAATAAAATTGCCAAATACATAAAACTAAGTCGTTTTCTTTTTGCATATTTGGCATGGCAGATTTAGGTGCGTTTTCTGCACGTTTTTTTTCCTTCTCTCTTCCACATGAAAGCTCTTTTGACATGCTAACAGCTCAGATATGGGCCTGTGTGGTTCGTTGGGCTGTAGCTTGAAAACGAACAATGAAATGGTGCCGATTGAAAGTTTTGTAATTCCATGTTGAAAAAAATGGGGTCGTGTTGCTGCCAAATCTTTGGAATGGCCTATCATTAGTACGCCACTGCAAATATTTCAGTAACGAATAGTACTGTGACGTCTTTCGTTTCAAGGATGGCTCCCGGAAGATGTCCGGGCCTTTTTTTATTTTTATTTTTTCCTATAACCTTTATCTGTTTGTTACACACAGTGTGAAAGTGTCACAACACTAAACACTAGCACAAAACCAAACCCTGACGCGCTGTAGCAAAAGCCCAAACATTAAAATCGGCAAAATGATGTCCATTAATAGCAATAAACAGACTCGCATGATGCGTGAGAGTTGAAGGGTACAAAAAAAAAAGAAAAGAAAAAAAGGACCGCCTTAAAAAAAAAGCCAAAAATAAAGAACTAAGAAAAAAAGAAAATCAAGCAAATAAAGACATAAAAGGAAAAAAAAAAGACAAAAATTTCGGCGAAGGTGGAGGGAAAAAAGAGGAGTAAGTCGGGTGAAATTGAAATTTTGTCGTATGTGAACTGTTC
>JAFLJL010006727.1:0-11253 GCA_018398815.1 Conus ventricosus
GGGGAAAAACTTTAGTAAGGAGCTGTTAATTAAAAGGTTGATTACCAGTTTGAAGGAACTAAGTTAGCGTTATTTTGAACCATGGCCTTGCTTTTGGAGTTTAGTTTTTATTTTTTGCTACAGCACTTACAGCTAATGAGCACAGGCCAAGAGCTAAAGACAAACCGCCTAGAGGTAAAGCTGCGGGTGCACCTACTCCTGTTGCTAAGAGGCCTACACTTGTCCCTGCTGATAACAGCACTTATAGTCGATGCTCCAGTATTAACAATTGCAACAGCATTAAAAGGCAGCAGAATACCTTCGTTTGGCTTTGCTGTATTTTGAAAGGTCTTGCTCTATTTTTTGTGCATTTGTGTAATGTTGGTTAATCTGAAGGTTTTTATTCAGGGTTTTCTACTACCCCTTCTTCTGGTGTTGTAGGCATTTTGGATAAACCGTAACAGACATGCTTTTTTAAAATGAAAAATAATTTAGTATTGTATATCTTTTAATCTGTATTTTGAATATTCAGCTGCGCATCATATATTAAAAACAAAGTACATTAATGGTTTACGACATCTTTTTTCTTTTCGATTTGAATGTTTTTTTAAACGTCTCACAGTTCCCCACTTCCATGCAACTGATTATCCTCTGTTGACCTTAGGTCAATCCATAAACCGATTTCGCTGTTAAATAATCATCGAGTCTAACACGTGAAGATGTAGATCTTTAGACACAAGGTCTACTTTTGGGAAATTCTAACCCTCCCACCCCCAAACAATTTTCTTATTTCGTCAAAATGCTGATAAGGTCTAAAGCCCGCTAGCGTAGATTGGTTAGGACTACCCTCAATCGAACATTGCACTTTTGTTATTTTAGGATTAATAAATTTTCAGTTTGTCTTTTGAATGGTTCTTCATCTTCACACAGCAATAAAATACCTTTTTAACGATCTGCTGAGGCGCTAAAAAATAAAATTCCATATAGGGGTCTGCCCGCTTTTTTGGGGTATTGTATGAAGAATCACTCTTCGTAATATTTGCTAATTTGACTGATATTGTTGCCAATCAGCCTTCTAAATTGGTTGCTAACAAAGTCAAACTTAACGAGATGTCAGAAATGCTGTAAATTTGCTTCGGTTCTGATGATTTTGATAACACGTTTTTATTCATTAAAAGTTAAGTTCGTAGACAATCTGTCCTTTTTAATGCTCCTTTAAAGTATGGTTGCATGCGATTTTAACAACTCAAAATCAAGGAATGGAAAAGCGATTACCATACGCATAACTTACAGCTACATAAATTTTTGCCGTCTTTTTGCACTTCAGCGCCTATTCTGTGTTTTAGTGCTTCTTTATTTTCGATTCCTTGAAACGCAAGATCAGCCCTTTCATTTTCGGTTAGCCTAGATCAGAATAGGTTAAAAATATGTCTGCATTGTGTAAAGAAAATATTTCTTGCCCTCAAGTTTTATAGAAATGTTCTTAACGATTGCCCGTCCCAGATTCTGGACAACTGTCCTGTTTGGGTCTGTTTTCTGATTCGAGTTCTATTTTGAAAGTAAGTGCGCAGACCCTGGCACAATCACTTCATCCGCTCCAGGTCTGGAAATTTGACAGTAAGAATTTGATCGGCATCAATAGTAGATGGATTATTTGGAACAGTAATATTCCGTTCACGCCAAAGGGCTCTTTCAGTCTTCTATGCGGGTCAAGAATTGAGCCATATGCTTGTGACATTTTTTATAAAACAAAATAAAAAGTTAATTATTTTAAAAACATGGCAGGAATGAAAGTGAAGAAGATTATGATGTTTTTGATCCTGGAGACGACATGAGTGATTCCCCTTTGACACAGCATCGCTCGGCGCTCTCATTGCAGGATGAATTTTAGAAGGGTGGCAAAGGCGTAGATTAACAGAAAGTAAGGTCAGATCATTATACCAAAGTTTAGGACTAGAACCCCCGAAACTATATACCCTGATGATTTTGAACTAAAGATAACCATTTGTATTGAAAACCGACAAAGGAAACGTGGGTTTCGGCTTACGTTTAAACGAGACCCCCTCCCAAAGGGTTTTTAAGGCTGGGTACAAATTTGCCAATGGCTCGGGGTGAGCGAAGGAATCGCCTTGGCATTTACTAAACCAAAATTAGATAAGGAAGGCAGTTTTCTAAACTTCAAACACACTACAAGAACTCCCAACAGATAACCAAATGCAAACATGGAACTTAAAGATTTAAGTCAAACAGCAGACAAAATAATAAGAAGCAGAAACCACTTTTTCAGAAGAAACAGCATTAAAAACTATACACGATCCACCGCTACCTATGAAGAAATTAGCCCTTGATCATTTAAAACCCTTTAGAGGGGAATTAATAAACAATTTAGCAAACTGGTGAACTAGATGAGCGTATAAAAGAGAAAAAGAAAAACTCGTTGAGGCTGACGACTCCAACTTAGGAAATGATATTAAAGAAAAATAACCCAAAGCCCAAAAAAAGCTTGAACAACGGGGATCAGCAAGACTAGAAGTGTTGTCCACTAAAAAAAGAACATTACGAACTCAAGTGAGCAGAAAAAGAGAAACTATCCAAAGAATTTTATATGAAGCACGACGCTAACAGAACGAAAAAAACACTGTTTAGAGAGCAAGGTGTCACATTAGCAACGTTATAACAGCCTTTGGATTTTTCAATAAGTACACTGGTGATTGGCTATTACAGGCGGCGGTGGACAAAGTTCAGTGCCTCCCCCGCCATTTTCCTCCAAACACCGCCGATAATAAATTGGGAAAAAAAAACAACTTGATCATCTTGCTTTTTTAAATTAAAAAAAATTTAGCCAGTAAAGCCATAGACTCTTTTTTTAAACCAGGTATATTGGGGGGTGCCCTTAAAGCTGGCTTTTGTCTACTGCAACAAAGAATTGGGGCTTATGGCGAGCACTTATGGCTTTTTTTTTCTCTTAATAGTTGGGTTACTTTTAAGTAAAATAAAAAGGATTAATCCTAGGCCAGTTAATCCAAAAACAAGTGCTGCTTTTCATATTCCCTGGGCCCTTATTTTTTTTTGACTTCCCTGGTCTTCAACGGTCCCTTTGGGCTTTGGGGCCTCGGGGGTTTTGGGTGGGTTAACTTGGGGGTCCCTCTTGTTTTTTTATTGTTTTTAATATTTCGGCTCCCGAATTTATTGGGCGTTTTTTTTCCGACCTTTTGTTCTTGCCTGCCACAAAGGTTTCATTATTGTAGTTTTTTTTATTGTACCAAACGGAAATCTGAGGTCAAAGGGACAAAGTATAAACCAATTTCCAACCAAAAAAAGTTTTACTTTCGATCTTGCGAATTGAAAAAATTTTGGTAAACCTTTTTTTAAAACTTGAAGGCAAACAACTTTTCAGAAAATTTTTGGCTCCCTAAAATTTTTCTAAGTACGTTTTTTCCCCGTCAAAACCTAAAGGATCAGTTATTTCTCGATCCTTTTTGTGCTTGCGAACCTTCAAACACCAAAAAGTAAGTACGAATGGAGACTTTTTTATTCTTCTAATTTCCCGCCCTTTTGTTAGGCCCTTTGAAGTGTCTAAAATAAAAGGTTTTCCATGCTGTTTTTTTCCTTTTCTCTAAGGAAACCCCAGATGAAAAAGCTTTTGGGGCCGAAGAGAAAGATTGTAAAGGGGGATTCCCGACATATTTATACTTTCTGTCACGCCCCCCCAAAAAAGGGGGGCCTAAGCCCGATTAAGTTTCCCAAATTTTGGGCCCAAAAAATCTTTTTAACATTAAAATTGAAATTTGTTACAGATCCCCTTCAAAAGCCTTCCCGTCTAATTTGGGTTTTTGAATGGAAATTAAAAAGGGTTTTTCATTTGGTAATGGGGCTTTTCAGTTTTAGTCAAAAAATGTTTTGAAGGGGAAAAAAAAATGAAATCAGTACAATGACCTCACCAAAGGATCAGGATGATTTAGATGATCAGCATACGACACTCCACACCCAGTTGATGCACAAAACACAGCAAAGTTTAACTGGTTCTGATAAAACTGCATCGGATGACTGAACCAAACTTTTGGGATGTGGGTCGTTTTTAATAGGCGGGTTAAGATAGCTCTTCAATGGAGTACTAACCTTTACTTGAAAGCGTCAGACTGAGTCGCAGAAATGTCAAGAGTATCAGTTGTTATATTTTTAAGATTGTAGCGCAGCCCAACAGAATATTTTGCATTAGTATATTTGAATGCACTCATTTTTAATTTGTTTTAAAAAATGTTTGTAACAATAACAACTCAAGACCGTCCTTCGTTTTTAGAACATGCTGTTAAGAACGATTGCGGAACCAAAATGGTCGCACTCCACGAAATTTTTTTACAAAGTCGTATGGTTTAATATTACTAAATCCAAGAAAATAAATACGATTCTAAAAGTTGACAAATCAGGGGCCAAAGTTAGCCAGTTAACAATACCTGATGGTTATTACGGGTTTTGCTCACTAAAAGAAGCAATGAGTAACTTCGACAGTACTCTCAAACTTAAACAATGCAAATCTAAAAACAATGTTAACATCAAGCCTGAAGAAGAAGCAGGTTACGATTTTGATAAAGAGCTAGCTAAAATGTTAGGCTTTGCAGCTGACAATCATAGATTTAGAGTTACACCTGACAAAACTACTTATGAGGGGGAAAGTCCGCTCGATCTTGCATTACATTCATTACTCTATGTTCATTTGGATGAACTGAGCACTGATGAAAACTTATATGATGGAAGGCCCTCAACTGTTCTAAGAGCTCTTCCATCAGGGAAAGCTGCATATTGCGATTATGAAATTATACAATTCCCTAATTTACAGTTTAAAAAATTAGCTTGTGGGAAGGTCAGATCATTTAATATAAAAATCACAGACAAACAGGGAAAGTCGTAAAATGTGATAACCTGCACATTGTTTTGGAAATAAAATAATAAGTTGTACTAAAAAATAATGTCGCGTGGGCCAGAAGAATCGGGAGTTACATTAGCACCTGTAAGGTGTATAACTTTAGAATTAAAAGACCTTGCAGACACTAAGGACTTTGAACAGAACGGCGAGATAGGCGCTTTGTATGGTTTTTGAGTACACTAAAGATGGTTATTACAAACGCAAAGAGGTTGGCGACAACAAAAGGTTTCCTAAACTAGAACAACTGTGTAATCTAGAAGCAAATAATGCAGGGCAGTATGAATATAAAATAGTTCGAAAACCTGACAGCAAATGGCACTTAGAACCATATTTTAGAATGGGACATAAAATTTGAATTCTTAAGCCCATTTACATTTTTTGACCGTCAAAAAAGTTTCAGAAAAGCTTTCAACTCTGGTCCTTTACATATAAGTCTTATGCCAGAGGACAATAGTCGGAAAGAGATTGAAATAAAGCCGTATGGGAATAAACAGTACATCCTCCACAGAAAAGAATCAGTTTTAAAGGAAGCTTCTACTAAATTACAGTTCATTCCGCGCAAAAATTAGGAGACACGTTCACAATGATATTTGAAATTTCTGTCTTAAAAGATGAGGCAAGAAATGGAGCTTTGGGAGTCAGTGACAATCTTATGAAAGGAATTCTTATTAGCTGGCAAAACTTAGACGTTGAAAACCTTAAAGTTACCACGTCGTTCTTCACAATGGTGAGGTTTTTAAGGCCTAACAACCAGCGACAAAATTAATATTAGTCTAAATAGAAACGATCTTACAGGACTAAATTGGATTTAATCTTACACATTTAGGCCTTATAGGTTTTTAAATTATACTGAACAAGTTCTGACAGAGGTATGATAAACATAATAATGGATTAGATTAAATTCTGTTATAAAACTATGGGAGCAGTTAAACTTTATGACAAAAACCCCTCTTTGTTCATTGATTTGTGGACAGCTGGTTGTGGGAAAACAATATTTATCCTCGACCTGTTACAAACCAGTTTATCGTTATAATTTTGATCATATTGTGATTTTCTGCCCGACACTTAAATGGAAAAAGCATATCATGATAGAAGGTTTATATGGATAGAGATAACTTTTTTTTAGTTGATCCCAGCAAAAAATTGAGTGAGTGTTTAGAAAACTTTTTTGATTGTTTGGGGGAAAACCAAAACACAATTTATTATAGATGACTGCCCAGCAGAAAGAACAAGTTAAAAGAGAAACACTTTGTCAAAACGGCTTTCAGTGGAAGACATGCTGGAATAAGTGTGTGGATTTTATGTCAGAAATATAACTCGTTTTAAAAGACTTTAGAGAACAGTTAAAGACTGTATTTTTTTTCCCACATGAAAAACAGAGACGCATTTGATGAATGTATGCGTTGAAAAATGATGTTATTGAAAATGACCAGGAAAAACATGGGATTATGCCAAAACTGAAATCTAAAAGTTTAGTAAATTAGTATTGAAAACGGATAACCCCTACACAGTAGTATGTTTGTAATAATCGTTTTTTTTTGGGTTTTTGAAGTCTTTATTTGTCAGAGAACAGATAATCCCGGGCACTGGGGTCAACCGCCCGAAACTAGTTGAGGGGGGTTTGAGCTAGTGCCGGCATTATACTGTTCTCTCCCCTCATAAAACTCAGATGACATTTTGTCCCAAACATGAACATAGCCTCTACATATCATAACTGATTGGAGAAAAGTTCGTTAGCTGACAAAAATCTAGCATATGTTATCAAGTGCCTTGAGCGCAACAAAGAACTTGATGTCTCAGCATGTGTAGCCCTGAAATGAGAGTTTATTCAAGGGAACAAAAAAAATGTTTCTGAGGAAGGGTGTCCTTGTACCGCAAAGTTGAGGCGAAATGAAGTCAGTCAGTGGCAGCTAGACTTCCCTGCCCTACCGCAGTGCTGCGATGAAGGTGTGCATGAAGACTTGTTTCCCCACACATTTTTAGAATGGAATCACTCAACTTAGGAATGCGTTCTTTGGCCGCATATGGCAGAGACCTAGAACAAAAAATGAAGAAACTGTACCGGTGCATAAGGAAGACGCAAAATGTCAGAAGGCCCCAATGAGTTCATTGTTACACATATCCCTTGGAGCTTCTGTCAATAGATTTCCTCACCATTGATACAAATGGACAGAAGCAAAATGTACTTGTGATGATGGACCATTTCACAAAGTTTGGGCGGGCTGTTGTAACAAAGGATCAGACAGCTAAATACTGTCGCCAGAGCATTGTGGCAGGACTTTTTCATGCCTTTTGGTTTTTGCAAAAGGATATTGTCAGACCAAGGTAGAGACTTTGAGTCCAAGATTGTGAAGGAGCTTTGTCAAATCTCTGGGATTGAAAAGTGTAGGACTACGCCTTACCATCCATCAGGCAACCCTGTGGAAAGATGGAATAGGACACTGTTGAGCATGTTGAGGAGCTTAGAAGATGATAGGAAAGTTGATTTGAAAAGGAACCTTCCAGAGGTAGTGCATGCTTACAATTTGTTGTGTTCATTCCAGCACTGGACACTCTCCCTACTTCCTTTTCTTTGGCCGCCACCCTAGACTACCGTTGATCTTGCCTTTGGTATTGACCTTGAGAAAAAAGAGTTGGGGTCGCCCAGTCAGTATGTGAGGGACCTGAAGAATAGGTTGGCATTTGCTTATCAGAAGGCTTCAGATGAGATGGCAAAGTCTCGAAACAAGAACAAGCAGGTATGACAAGTCGGCTAGAGCGGCCCGAACTGAGATAGGAGATAGGGTCCTAGTGCGGAATTTGGGGGCCCCCAGTTAAACCCTCCAAAATATGTGTAGGTGGGAAAATTCTATTCATATTGTTGTCTCTAAACACAGTGGTTTGCCAGTCTACACTGTTCAGGATGAAACCAGCAGTGGACCAAGGAGAACTTGCATAGGAATTACCTGTTCCCCATTGGTATGGTAGACATTGACAAAACATGACTCTCAGGGCAAACACCCCAAACCCTGGAAACCGAGGCCAAAGCCTCGGACCTTGAAGATCACTTGCCCAGGCCAAGAATCAATAGAAGATAGGGACTCTCAGTTGAATATGATTATCATATTGAAATTACCCCATGTGCGCTTCCAAAGTGTACTTTGAGGCCGAAGCTGTAGAGTTCACACCAAAAGCCCAGTCCCCCCTTACCTACCGTCAGTTGGACATGAAATAAGGAATCAGTTTGAGACTGATCAGAGACAGCAGATGAGTCAGAAGGGAAAGGGAAGTTGAAGTAGAACACAACCACCCAGTTCCCCTCACCAGGAATACCTAAGGATGACCAACCTGAAGGGACTATGACTCCTCTGATTCTGAGTTTTCAGAAAGTGACGAAGGCATGGTACCTGAAGTCGGTCCAAGGCGGTCCGCAGAGTACGGCGGCCTGTTGATAGGCTCAATTTGACCCATCAAGTGTCTTATGGAACACACTTGCAGAAAAAATTAGTTGATGATGTGCAGGATTGGTTACACTGGGTGGTACGCAATCCGTTGGACCCCAGATCGTGTCAGTACTATTGAACAGGTTCTGAATGTGCTTGTTACTCTGTAGTTTGTGTCATCACTGGAGTGGAACTTGTAGCCAATTCACTACAACGTTGGTCTGAACATTTTGATTTATATATATGATTTTTGTGCATTGGAGTGACCCGTTTTTCTTTTCCTTTTCCAACTGGGTATTTCCTGGTCATTATGTTGATTGCGTTGATCGTGACTTCCAGTTGTCACCTTCATGTTATCTTGTGTTGTGTTGATATTTTGTTCTTTTGATTTGGTGTTGATTTGGTAGTTTGGAGTGTTGGATACATATTGAGCAAATGTCGTATTTGAAATGTTCCTGGGAACATTTTGAGTAGAGGAATTCTCCCTAGGAGGGGGTGAATGTAACCTGTCAGAACTCACAGGTTACTAAGGTTTTAGGCAATTTTTAGTATGTTAAAAGAAATAATAAATAAAAATTTTCATTAGTGATTGTAATATTTTGAGGTAAAGACATCTACTGCTTCCCACTAGTATTATTGTTCTATATGTCTTGTTATTTAGCCGATTTTAGTATTAAGACACCTTTATTTTTGCCTGTTTGTCCACTTCCTGCTGACTGATCACTTCCTGCAATTACATGTGTTGAGTCAGACAGGTTGGGGAAACGGTGTGTGGCTTTGGGGTGCTAATCCAGGTTAGTCACTCTAAGTATTAAAAGTATGCTTTAAAAGATACTAATTGATTCTTTTCCTTTAGAATTGCCATATATTTTTTGTGCTGTCAACTGGATGGCATTGGTTTTTGGTGGATTTTTCCCTTATAAGAATTGCACTTGGCTTTAGCTGTTATATTTTCAGTTGTTAGAATTTTAGGCCCACATGTTGATTTCAGTTTAAACCTGGTTGCATTATTTGAAGGTGAGTTCAGGTTATTTATTATTCACTGTTGCTCTAGAATGTGGTTCACACCACATTGTTTCGGAAACAATTTTGAGAGGTTGTGTTTTAGACCACATGGTCCTAAAAAAATCTCAATTTCCTTTGTTCTTGCAGTAAAACAGTGTTGGTCACATCACATGGTTTTAGTGGAGGAAATGTCTACATCTCATGGTTCTTTGTGTTTTTATCATAGCACATTGTTAAGTTTGGTACATGGTTCTTGTGTTTTTATCATAGCACATGTGTTAAGTTTGGTACATGGTTCTTTGTGTTTTTATCATAGCACATGGGTTAAGTTTGGTACATGGTTCTTTGTGTTTTAATCATAGCACATGTGTTAAGTTGGTACATGGTTCTTTGTTTTAATCATGGTACATGTGTTAAGTTTGGAGAAGTTTCCTTGAATTTCAGAGGGTGTTTTTTTTGCTTTCTCAGTTGAAAAGAAAAAATACTTGCTTTCAAGGATTACTGTTATCCTTAAAATTATTTTATTAGTGTCAACTTAGAGACTGATTTTAATCAAAGGCTATGGTTGTATGAAATTGATTTTATGGGGACATCTGTTGGAAACCAGGGACTAGTGGGAGAGGAATGATTGAAACTGGCTTGCTGCCTAGTGGTTCAGTTGGATGACTGATAAAGGATGCAAGCAGATTTGCCGCCATGGTCAGGTGGCCAATTGATAGCGAATAGCTGTCAGTATATTGGTATGCAACTCACTGTATTCAGTTTGACACTGGATCAGATCAAAGTGTGTTTGGCATTACCATAACCAGGGTCAAGTGGATTTGAACTTGATAGATCACTACTATTTTATTAGTGATGCATTGTCCCTCATTGTGTGTTTCCTATTGAGATGTTTGCTGAAGGTCTTTGATGGCTTTTGGTTTGGCCATTGTTATTATTTGTGTTTTTCGCACACAGTCCCGTGCAGATTTTTAGTTTTGTATTCTTTTGCAGTGCCCCTTTTGAGTTTGCCCACTTTCCTTTCTCCTTCTCTCTGTCACAACCCTCAAGTTCTTTTGTCACTTATCACCTTAAAATTGAATCAGCCCATGTTTTAGGTTAATATGTTGCTTGGGGTTTTTTGTCTATTTAAATTGTTAATAAAAATTGGAGTATAATCGTACAGTCAGAGTTTTGGTTATTTGTGGTCTGGGGCTGTGCGTTTAGGAACCTGGGTTACAGTGATAAAAAAAGAACAATGTTATTCCAGTCCATCAAGCTGGTTTTAGGTCGGGAAAATCTACAACGGGTCACTTGGTGAAGTTATCTACCAATATAAAACGCCAATTTGCTCGTAGGCAAAACGTGCTGGCAACATTTTTTGACATTAAACGAGCCTACGATCAAGTGTGGCACGCTCAATTGTTATTTAAACTAAAAAGAGCAGGTATTTGTGGGGGAATGTTTTCGTTTGTAAAAGATTTTCTTTCCTGTAGAACTATTGAAACAAGAGTTGAAAATGCGTATTCTTCCCAGAGAGATTTACATATGGGAGTTCCTCAAGGATCCATCATTGCTCCTTATCTTTTCAGTATTATGATATCAGATCTTTCTAAGAAGATATCAAAAAATGTCAAGATTGTTCAATATGCTGATGACATTTGTATTTGGTTGGATGCAAAATTGAAGTATATTTCAAACAGAAAACTGAAACAAATTCAGATCTGTTATCAGTCTGAATTAGATAAGACAAGTGCTTTCTTGACAGAGAATGGTTTATCTTTATCAGTTGAAAAAACTCACATGATGTATTTAGTGCTGGTGACCCTCCCCAAGATTACCTAGTTTCTTTATCGACGAGCTGAGCTACAATTCAAAGACATCACAAAATTCTTGGTGTCTATTTACATCAAAATTATCGTTTACACTGTAAATTATCATCAA
>JAFLJL010006728.1:0-10919 GCA_018398815.1 Conus ventricosus
GGGCCCCCTCTTGCCGCAGCGCGGACCCCCAAAGTTTAGGGCCTCGTGCGGGCCCCCGATTTTCGTCCTGCTCCCCCCTTTGGGGGGGCCTCACGGGGGCCCAAGGACCATCGCTACCCGGCATAAGGGGGGCCGCCCGGTGGTCCTGAAGACGCCTAAGTTTGGGGGACAGGCAACATACACCGCCCCCATCGCGGTCGACCACGAACCAAAAATGAACCAAACGAAAGCCCAACTCCAAAAACCCAAACCCAACAAAGAAAGACGACCAAATTTGACCCAATTTTAAAGGGAACACAGCCAAGACAAATGCGATGCCCCCCATTGAAACTACCCACCATCCCAGGCGACAGCATTTTTCCAAAAATATGCAGACCCATGTCGGCAGGAACAAGTCCTAAGGGGCCTCAGGCCGACAGGACGTTAATCTCACCCCTGAACAAATTTGCCTATGTTTTATTGCGACTCACCCAAAAATTTTGGAAGCATTTTAGCGCTTTCTAACTTTGATATGCAAATACGAAGGGCTATACCCCTCCACCACAAACACAGGAAGGCCAAACCTTATCTTTTACACTCTCGCCACAGGGCGCGTGACGCACACAGGGCCGTGGAGATTTAACGAAATTATAGTTCCAGGCACCAACACACTTGCTTTTTCTTCCTGTGAATTTTTTAAACTTGTTGAAGAGCCGCATGACAAAAATTAAACTCGAAAGAAGTACTTTTAAGAATCCAATTTCCCAAGACTTGAGAAAAAGAAATTTTCTTCTTATAAACAAAGTTGGATACATTGAGGGGTATGTTTTAACCATTTGGGTTTTGAACCGACAGTAACCTCAATTGTGGGCTCCATTTTTTTCCCCTGTCTATTTGTGTGCGACGTTTTCTTGTTTTATTTTTTTTTCTCCCATTGCTTTTTACTATGCAGTTTTTTCGATCACTTCCCTTTTTTGAGTTATGGATCAACACCCCAACAAAACAAAACCAAAAAAAAACAGAAAAAAATTAAAAAAACACTAGCTTTTGTGAAATAAACGCGGGGGGTGTCAATCCACCCCTTTCTTTTACTTTAAAATAAACGAAAAAAGTTTTCGAAAAAGAATAAAAGGGGAAATAAAAACAAACCCGTAGGGGAAACCCCAACCTGCTACCTTTTAAAGGGGGCTCCACGGGTTTGGGTTTTTTTTTTTCCCAAAATATGCTTTTTTTTTTTGTTTTTGTTGTTTTAAACGTTTGACGGGTCTTTAATAAGGAAATAAAGAAATTAAATTTTAAAAAATTCATTAAAAAGGCTTCAACGAAAGGACAGGTAGGGGGTTTCTGAAAAAAATAATGAATGTTGACATATTGCTTGTCAACCAGACCCTGGGGGTTTTTTCACTATAAAAACATTTCTATTATGCATGCATTTTTGGTTACACTAAACAACAAATCGAAAATCATTTGGCAGGTGACCATCGTTCTTTGTAAACTTTAAATAAACTGTTTTGTCACAAATAAGAAAAAAAAAAAACTGGCTGTTATGCAACATTAAAAATTTGCGTACCCCTTTTTAAAAGCACTCGTTGAAAACACACAAGGCGTGCGAACGCACAACGAGCACACTTTGCCACACACACAGCCAAATCTTTTTGCTCGTTTCCTCTGTTCACAACTGTTTCAGCTTGTTGCGTGCCAGCAGACAAAACCTCAAACAGAGTCGGGCTCCAAAATCTTGAGCAGATCAATTGTGGTTTTTTAACACATCTTGGAAAAATAGTGGCACATTTTAACCAATTTGGCTTCATGTACAGTGGCCTGCATTGAGATTCTGTTGGTGTTGTTTTTTGGTGTTTGTGTTTGTGTGTTTGTGGTGTGTGTTGTGGGGTGTTGGCGTTTCGGGTGTTTGGTGTGGGGCATGCTGCAGCGTGCATGGTGTGTATGGGTGTGCAGTATGGTGTGGGGGTTGTCGTGCGCAACACTTCTTGTTTGTTTTCTTCTTACTTAATTTTTTTGTTAGCGTTGTGTTTATCACTTCCGCTTTTTTGTTTTATAAAAGATAAACCTCACAAAAAAAAAAAAAACTCACCCAAAAAGCACTTCAGAAATGTTTATGTAACACTTTTTTTAAATCATCTGTTTTGTTTTTTGTTCATTTTTTCATTTACGGATGTGTTTTTAAATTTTTCAGTTACTTGGGGAATGGAGAACAGGCCCTTCGAGGGGTTTTGAACAGCTTCTATCTTAGCATGCAGCATCTACATCATCCATAGACGACCGACAGTAATTTTCACACTTTCCCTGGCGGAAAGAAAATTCGCAATGGGGACACCCAGGGAAAACAAAAAGCCAAACGTGATGAATGACGCTTTGACGGGAGAGACCTGGGGATTTTAAATGCATGACGCGCAAACAAAAACGAATGACATATACGAATTATCAAGACATTGTTTCTCAATTTTACCAAAGATAAATTTTTAAAAAACGATTGGAAGTTTTTAAGTTTGGGTTAAAGACAGAAATGTAAATATTTTCGCAAGCTCACCCCTTATTTGCACAAAAACCCCCCCTTTTCACATACAAACACCATGTCACTTTTACCCAAAAGTAACACCTGTTTTACACCCAAACTTAACACACAAAAACCTCAAAAAAAGGGGGTTTACAAAAACACACAACACATTGGGTTTATGGGCGTTTATAGCCTCGCCAGTGCCCCAGACCACAACACATTGGGTTTGCAAGGCGTTTTATAGCCTCGCCAGTGACCCGACAACACAACAAAATTGTGGTTTGCAGGCGTTTTTTAAGCCGCCCATAACCCAGACAAATGAAACACGAAAATGGGAAGAGCGCAGGGGGGAGAAGGGGGCCCAAATTTAGATTTTCAAGAACCACGAAAACAAGCACAAACCACGCAGGCATATTCCCAACTTTAAAACTTTTGGTTTAATAAAATACGTGCAAACTGAAAGCTTTAAAATTTTAAAGGTGTTATGCAAACGTGGCGTTATTAAAATTGTTTTTTATTAAAACAAATATTTTTAAAGGTTAAACAACAACTGGCTTAAAGTACATTTTGTACAATATCATATTAAAAGCTTTAGCAAATTAAACACAAAAACACAACTTTTTAATAATCAATTCTTTCTCCGACTAAAAATAATAATTTATTCAGGGGAAGACAATTACTTTTATGCATAATTAAAGGGAGAAAATCATTTTTATCATTTGTTTCTATTTTGTTTGTTATTGATTTCTCTTGCGGGCAACAAGGGAGGGTAGAAACAATCAAGACAACTTTTCCAAGAGCGAAAAACCCAGACCCAAAAATAGCCCTCACCCCCAAACGATCAATAGACCTCAGCGCTTTAAACAGTCCGGGGGGGCTGACAAAAATTTTAAATTGAACCAATGAAATCTTTACGGCACCGGGCTCCCCGACTCTCAGAAAAAAATTTTTTCATTTCACGCAGCACCCACAGCCAGGGAGCTACGATGGTTTTTTGGTTTTGTTTGTTGTTTTTTTAATCCCAAAAGCAATATTGGGCGGAAACAACTGTTGGTGGTGAAACTAAGTCTTTTTAAAAGAAATTGCTTCCTTCCCTTTGACCGTGCTGCGAGTGAATAAGAGAGGGAGAGGGGGGGAGGGGGCAGGGGGATGAGAGGTGGAGACAGACAGACAGACAAAGACGGAAACAGAAAACGACAGACAAAGACAAGAGAGAGAGAGAGAGGGGGGATGAGGGATGAATGAGGAAGAGAGAGAGAAAAGGGAGTAAATGAGGGAGAGAGAGAGCTGCGGCTTACTTATTTTTAATTGTCTTTTTTTTTGATTTTAAAAATGAAGCCCGAAGAGCACAGACTTATTAAAAACTTTACGATTTTGATTGGGAAGGGGGGTTTGATAAAGACAGTTAAAAGCATTTTTAAAAATTTAATTTCGACTTTTTGAACCATAGATATAAAAAAAAGTGTAGTGGAACTGTTAGTAAAATACAAGATTCTTGGCCCACCCTTAAAGTTGTTTGCCATTTTAGTTGATAATATACCCTGAAGATTTAATCTGACTGTTTCCCCACCCTGAAGGAGAAAGCTATTCATTTTAAATGAAAAAGGGTTTTTACGATTAGAAAAGACTATGAATAAAGCGAATTTACATTTACAATATTTTTTTTTTTTTTTTTTGTTTTAAAAAAGCTGCCAAACTCAGTAAAAATCAAAAATTTTTTAAAAGAATTGTAATAACATTTTAAAACAAAACAATGAAAGTATTAAACATTGATTTTAGTAAATTTGGGTTTTTGAGAATGAGTAAACAATATATAAAAATCAAGTGCATTTAACGAAGAAATTTAAAGTGATGAAAAAGGCTTAGTGATTCAGAAAAAGCTAAAATATTACGGGGTTTTTATTGAAAGGGAAACGTGTCTTGAAGTGTTACAACCGGGGTGAAAAAAAAAGCGCGTTTTACTTACTTTTATTTACTTTTTTTTTTTTTTAATTTACGAAAAATATCTGATTAAAAAAATACCCTCACAAGCGTGTCTGAGTTTAAAGACTGCCAGCCAGCGCACTGTAAAAGGGTAAACAAAAAATTTAAGCAATATTTTTAGTGAAGTAACGGACACTTTAAAACCCCCCTCGAACGTTCGGGAAACGCACCCAAAAGCATCTCTAAAATCCCAGAGTCAACAAAACAGAGAGAAGTAATCACATCAACTTAACTCTGACTGGGGCCATTAAAAACTTCCCACTTTTAAAAACCATGCAAGTGAAGAAGCAAAATTAAGGGGTTCTGGATGGTCTGAAGTACAGTCCTTGAAAAACAGATTTAAAACAAAAAAGTTTTATCTTATAGTTGGCAAAACCCCTTCCCCCCCCCCCCCCCAAAAAATTAGTTTTTTAAAAAGACAGTCTTTAAAAAAAAAAAATCCTGACAACATTTTTTATTTTGGGGCTTTTAGCACATTTACACCCCGTTAAAAAAAACGCAGAAAGGGTATCCAATTTTGAAAAAATATAAACAAGATGAACTTTTAATAACATAAACTTCCCAAAGTAAAACATATAACTCATTTTAAGAGCAAAACAACCCCAAACACTGAAACTAACAAAGGTCGTAAAGCCGATCTGGCCCTAAGGGTTTTTCCCCCCAAAGCTCCAAATTTTTGGCGAATCACTGACAAGCAGTAACTTATACGTTTGCAGAATACAAAGAGTCATTATGTATTAATCAAACAATAAGCCACTTATGGTTTTTACACAAAGGATCAGCTAAGCAAGGGGTTTGTAAAGATGTTTGCTCCAAACCCTACTATAGAAGCAGCCACCAGCATAAGAAACATTGTAAAAGTTTTGTAACTGAAACCAAACCCTCACACCTAAAAAACCCGGGCTAAAGTTAGTTTTAAGAATTTACACAAAAACAGATGACCCGTACGTGGTTTATGCTGACTTTGAATCGCTCTTACCGCAGTACAGGTCCCCCCCAACAGCAAGAACAAAAACAAAATATTAACCCACCTCAGATCTGTTCTTATTCGTTAAATTTTTGTTAGTCAGATGGGCAAAACACGCACCCAGAGATTTTTCAGAGGCGCCAAAGCAGCAGTAGATTTTTAGACAGAGAAACAACTTTGCAATTACTACTCCAACCACTAAATCTTCAGACATTGTTTGACTCCTGAAACCAAAACGCTATACCACTACACACTGTGGATTTGCGGGTTAGACAAGCGCCTAACATAAAAAACTACTAAGAGACCATGACACATTTGGGAAAATTCAGAGGGCCACGCACAAAAATTTTAAAACTTCAACTTTAAGGTTGACCCTAAAAAATGGAAACTGCCTACTTCTTTTATAACTTTCGAGGGAAAAGATTCTCATTTTACCCGCAACAGTGACTTCTTTAATAAAAGGGTTTTTCCTGCATTTTACATCTTTAGAAAAGTACATGACTTTTACTCTTGACTGTTTACCTTTTATGACTCAGAAACTCTGTGGCAAGTTTGGGGTAATTAGGGGGGGGGGAAAAGATTTCCCTCACTAAAAAAATTTGCCCCCCAAATGGAACCTTTAAAAACAGAACCCGGGGGGAAAGGGGGGGGGCCCCAAAGGGGGGGTTTTTTTTAAATTTAGGCCATTGAATTAATTGAAAAATGGGGGGGGGGGTTAAATGTTTAAAATGGTGTTTAAGTTTTTTTTTTTGGGGGTTTTTGGAGAGTTTTGATTAAAATTAATGATGAAACATTAAAGCTAACTCAAAAAATTTCATCTTGCCAGGCCTTTTTTTGGGATGCTTTCTTAAATCACAAACAAACAAGAAATTTACTTAATTTGATCTGCCCACCTCCAGAGTTGAAGACGGTCTAAGGGGAGGTATAAACATGGCCCCACATCCTTACTGCAAAGCCAACAAAAATATTTGTGATTATTTCCCAACAAACCATCCCCCATCTAATGTACTTTTCGCCAAAAATCTGTAAGGATGGGCCATGACAACCGCTTCCCTTACGTAACTTCAAATGACACAGGGCAGGAAAATAATATTCAAGGGGGGTTTAAAATGGGTTTAAAAAGTTTTACGTCAGATCACAGTAAAGGGGTTTTATTCTAAAGTAGACTTAAATATCCCATGAACGCAGACCCCACAAAATTATCCTCTGGTGCAGAAAATTAAAGATGAGCCTACGAACCTCCAAACTTGTACCCCAACTTCGCCACAAAACTAAGTAGTTTGTCCCTTTCAGACGTTAAGTTTTTCCTAAGAAAACGGCGAAACTACTCTTTCATAGAACAGCTTTTTTACCAAGAGCCCTTTTTTTAGGCCATACATCAAAAAACACTGATCTTAGAACCAAAGCCCTGACCTTCAAAAAAGACTTTTTTAAACTTATGAACAAAAGCTTTTTTGGCAAAACATGGAAAACCCACAAAAACGCAAAGATGGAAATTAGTTACAAAAGAAACCAACCAATTAATTTGCCTCAAGCCAACATCAAGACTTAAAGATTTAACGACACTTGGTTGGCTTTTATGAAGAAAAAGGAGTTAAGTTGGACAAAACCCCGTGTTTTATCGCTTTACTGTATTTGAGTTTCGAATTATTGATGTTTGAATTTCGTACGACACTTTAAACCACGTACCCAGAAGCAAAAGTCCTTTTTCACAACACTGACTCTTTATTCTAGACGTCCCCACAGAAGACTTTTAAAATTTGAAACAAGTGGCTAAAGGGGTTTGATGGATGGGACACAAATGCGACATTCAAAAAACAGTCCTTTACTTCAACGAAAAAAAGAAATTAATTGAAAGAGAAGGATAACTTAATGGGGCAGTTTTTAAAAAAAATATTTTGGTTTGCGGTCAAAGAAGTACACGTTTTCTACCAAAACTGTAAAGAAAAAAAACTAAAGGCATAAGTAAAGAAGTTGTCAAAAAATATATATCCAAAAACAACTACAACAACTCCCCTTTTTTTAAAAAAAATATTTTTAAACCCCAAATGAATCTGCGCTCACCTTTTATCAATAAACACAACGCGTTAACAAAAAATCACTATCTCTAACAATAACAAGAGAACTTACGTCAGTCCTGAGTTTTCATATGGGAAGGGGGATTCGGAACTTTAAAAATTAACTTGACGACTTAACAGTACTTAACTTTAAAACTTAAATTAAAACCTAACAAGAAATTTTCTTTAAAAACCTAACAAGAACTTAAATTAAAAACCTAACAAGAACTTAAAACTAAACTTAAATTTTTTTTTTTACTTACTTGTAATTTACTTGCACTTAACTTTAAAAAAATACTTTTTAAAACAAACTTAACTTGTACTTTTCTAGTTCTTTAAATTGTACTTTTTTAGTTCTTAAAAACTATTTCCCCTAGAAAAGGGCTACAACAGGAGGTTGCCCTTTTTTTTTTCAGAATTTGTTTCTTCTTTTTTTACAATTTTTTTGGGGGTTTGTACTTTGCTGCAAGTATGGCTTAACATTTTTAGCTAAAACCCCCCGCCAAAACAAAAGCACCCAATACGAATAAAAACACTTATTTTTTGTTTGTGATTGGTTGTTGTTTTTTTGGGATGTTGGTGCGGTGGGGATGTTTATTACATCTAACATTTTTTTTTTTACTGATTGGTTTGCTTTTTGCAGGTTCCCTCAGCAGTCATGGCCAGCCCCAACACATCCAGGCTTTTTGACTTAAACATTACTCACTTTGTGTACAATACTTGTGGCGCTTTTACTTTGGTACATTCACTTGTGTACATTCTGCCCTGCGGTTGTCCTGGGGGTCTTCTCTCCGACGCTCCCTTTTTTTTTTTGCGAAAATTTAATTTGATCAAAATAATATATTTAAAATAATTAATCCCTGATAATGGATAACATCGCCCAAATCTGAATACAGTCACACCCGAGTTTTCCCCAGGACTTGTTTTAAAACTGGGCTTTTGAAAGTCTATTTAAATCTTCTTCTGAAACAACCGGGGGCCACTTATTACTAACTTAGCAAAAAAACATCATTTTCTGTCCCCTGACTAACCATTTTTTACCCTAGCTGTGCTTCGACCCACATAGTACTTTTTCAACTCCCGATGAAGACAGTTCCAATCTGTTCATACTTAGTTCAGTGCCTAAAACGTCTATTTTCCCCCCCCCCAGCCAAAGGGGTAAACTTTCTTTATGACAGTGGGCTGCCGGAACGCTTTCTCCTCACACTTTTAAAAGTTTGTCACAATCATTTAAAAAGCTATAAAAAATAAAAAATCTTTTTAAAAACCTGACTTAAACTGGTTAATAGCGTTCCTATTTTTGGTGTTATAGCTAACAAACCCCTTTAAAATGTTGTTTGGAAAAAACCGCCCAACATGGGGAAAATAGAAGATTCGCCAAAACAGTTTCAACCCTTTTTTTTTTATTTAACAAAAACAGATTTATCTTTTTTTTAAAAGCCATAGACGCCTTTCGTATTTTGATTTTTTTAAAATTTTTTTTTTAGTTAATAAAAAATGAGTGAAAAAAAAAATTTTCAAACATTTTTAAACCCCCTGCGTATTACGGCCTTTTTGTAAAAAAAAGGGTTTGCTGCTAGCAAAAAACATGTTTAAAAAAGAAAACCGGCCCCCCTGGGAAAGGGTTTGACATTGGGATGTGTTTAAAGGGTTTTAGTTGAAATTACGGGAGGGATTTCGTCAAAAAACTTTTTTTGTTACACAAGGGATTATCCAAAAAATTAATACATAGAAAAATTAATCTAAAAATTTTAAATTTATAAAAAGAGCGGGGTAGTTATGATGGGGGAAGCAAAATTGTTAATGCCTTGGGGCCCTTTTCCCGGGAAACAATTATTGTTTTGTAAATTCGGCTGATGAAGAAGAGAACGCCAAAAAGGCAATGGAAAATTACTAAGGGGAAGAGACGCTTTTGAAAAAGTAGGGTTGCTCACTTAGACTTTTTAATAAAAATTAAGAAAAGGGCTGCGAGCACACATTTCAGACGTTGAGCCGCAATAACGAGTATTACTTTGGACGGAAAAAAGTTTCAACATGCCGCCGCCAAACTGTCTGACTTTTATGAATCGCGAGGGAAAAAAAGACGCAGAGATAGGGTTTTTTACAGGGGCTATGGGAGCAATCTTTCTTCTTCGCAATCAACTAAAAATTTATATTTAAAAATGTATAAAAGATAATTTAAAAATATGGAAAAAATATTATTCTCTAAAGGTTATTGGGAAAGGAAAGACTGCTATTGAAAAACTAAAGTAAACCCTGCTAGAGTGTCTGAATCAAAATGCGAAAGACTGGCTTTCAAAACAGGCAATTTCCCAAAATATATTTGCCTCCCCCAAAAGAATAATAAGGCCTAATTTTTTAATCTCATTTTCCAAATGACACCCACCAGATGGACTTGTTGTATCTTCCACATGACAAAATTAGAAGAAAAAAGTTTAAGTATGCTCTGACAGTTGTTGACATGGCTTCAAGATACAAAAAAGCTGAACCTTATAACAAAAAGAGCTCAACTGCTGTGGCTGGGCTTTAAAACAACAAATATACATCGAGGCCCCAATTAAAGTATCCTAGAATGATTAAAGTTGATGATGGAAAAGAGTATAAAGCTCTGTAAACCACTGTTTATAAACATCATGTTACAGTTAAGAGGGGGATCCCAGGCAACCATCGATCACAAGCCCTAGTAGAAAACTTTAATAAAATCTAGCTGAACGTCTGTTTACCAAACAAACACAGAGAAATTATGGTAGAGAACGCAACACAGAATGGGTTTTGGAAATTGCCAGCAGTCTTACGCGCCATGAACAATGAAGAATTTAAAGCAACAGGCCTTAAACCAGTAAACGCAATCAAATTTAAAAAAATTAGCATTACTGAAGACATTCCAAGGTAATCAAAAACTCTTGCCGTTTGGACTAAAAGTAAGATACTTGTATGCACCTGGAGAGGCAGAGTGATGTTAGAATTAGAGCAACAGATCCTAAAATGGAGCGCAGAGAAAATGAAGTTGAAAGAATTATGAAAACAACCCCCCCGTGTATTATTTAAGAGAGACCTCTCGCTAGCGTGCACACGTCTAAAAAGCCCGCCCCTAAAAGATCGTTTGTTCGTGAAGAGTTGCAAAATTGTTCCACCCCAAAAACAGTGAGTTAAAAAAAATAGTAATTTATATTTTTGTTAAACTTATTTTTTTATCCCATTTTGGGTTTAACTGATCATGTGTTTGTTTTTCAATGTTCTGTTAATTCATCAGTGTCCACTGTCGCGAAGTAAAGTCTTTCTCCACTCCTTTTGAAGTTCAATTTTTTTCGTCTATAATCCTCACCGCACCATAACTTCTGAAATTCTTCGTCGTAAGTTTTCACCTGTAATGTTTGATTTCCTTAAATTTTTTCTAAAAGGTTCTTTTTAATTTGTT
>JAFLJL010006729.1:0-5000 GCA_018398815.1 Conus ventricosus
TGTTTTTTTGCCGTGAGTGTAACATGCTTAATTTAACCAGCCGCCGTGCGAAGTGTTAGCGTCGCGGACTCCCGGCTGGGAGGTCATGGGTTCTAATCCCATCAGTCATGGGGGTTTTTCTGCCCCGACCGGGTCCTACCCAAGTTGAGTTTGCTGCGGACTCAGTTGGGAAGACTGGGACCACACAGTCGAGTTTCATCCACTTAATGGATGCGTTTCTGAGAGTGTTGCTCAAATTTCCTGACCAACACTGCAGGTGCCTGTATCTCTCGGGCCTGGTGACGCCGGGATATATTATGAAAGGAAGCGTAGAGTACAGCCCTGTCATGTAGTCTCAGACCGAAATGGAAATCCGTAGCATCATCTTAATCATCCTCATTCTCATCGATCAGCATTTAAAAAAAAAAAAGTCTCAAATTCTGTGGCCCTTCATGCCCTGCTCTCATGGTGACCTCAGTTTCGATGTCCTCTCCACGTCTGTGGCCTTGGTTTGGTTCCGTCGGGTCACCGGTATCGGCGAGTCCATGGGGGCTGTCGTTGGACGGACGTGGTGGCGCCCTCCGGAGGAGAGCTCACTCACGCCGGCTCCGCGACCAAGCAATTATTGTCGTCATAGGGGACTTAGTAGGTGGTGTCCTGCGTATGTTAGATCAGAACAGGCGCCACTGAACACCACCGAAGTGACTCGGCAGCAGTGCAGTGTCTTCTCCGGTGGGTTGCCTCTTGACTTGACATTGACTGCTCCCTGTGGATTGTCGGTACCGGGGCTGCGGCGGGGCTGACCGGGCTGTGGCTGTGGACGGGGTGTCGGAATGAGCGGCGTGGGTGCACTGCCTCTGAGGTGGCGCAGAGGTTGGGACAGAAAAAAAAAAAAAAAACATGCTTAATTTCCACATAAACATGAACAGATTTTGGTTTGCGTGTTTCATGCATTTGTTTTTGCTGTGATTGTAACATGCTTAATTTCCACATATACATGAACAGATTTTGGTGTCCATGTTTCATGCTTTTTTACGCTACGCTTGTAACATGCTGAGTTTTTACACACACACACACACACACACACACACACACACACACACACACACACGAGCATGTGTGTGGGACAAAGAGAGAGATAGAGAATCAAAGCAACGCGAGAGGGGTGAAAGAAAGAGAGAGAGAGGGGGGGGGGGGGCAATGCAAGACAGGGCAGAGGAAGACAGAGATTCTGTACTCACGGTTATGCAGCGTAGTCGATATAGGATGTATCCATCATTGTTAAAACTCAGCTCAACATGTTACTTATCACAGACTGTCCCGTTACATGGACGATGATAATTAAAATAAAAAAAAACAGTATTGCTGTTTTCCTTTGTATGCAAACAACTAAGAAGTCTCACAGACTGATTCTCTTTATCACTTTCCTGTGAATTGATTTGGAAATTGTCGCGTTGGTTGCCAGCCAGCAAGTACTCGACTCATGGAGGAGCAGGAGGGCGGGATGGGGTGGGGTGGGGGTGGGGCATTAAACCCGAGTTATGTCTACAGTAAAGTAAATGTAACATGCAAAAATACAAAACAACAAAAAAAGAACGGTCCTTTACTCTTAAAAGAAAGCAGTCAATGTATGGGTGCAGTGCAATGAATGAATAACACAGGGCTCAGTTGCAAAGAACAAAACAAACTTGGATTTACTGACACCAAACCAAAAGCTGCAATTTTTATACAGTAAAGCAACAACAACCAAAAAAACGAAAACACTGGGGAAAATTAATGATTCCTGCAATGACATTAGAAGTCAGAAGCATGCAGAGAGAGAGAGAGAGAGAGAGAGAGAGAGAGAGAGAGAGAGAGAGAGAGAGAGAGAGAGAGAGAAACAGCACGTGGCCTGTTGTCAGCTTGTAGGGAGCATGCACGGCGTGTTAAATGAACACACAGACAGTGACGTCAGACACGGAGAGGCTTACTGAGCTGGAACAAAGACGGTTTTACACCCCACGTACAGCCTTCCACCGGCCTGTAACTAGTAAATGACTTTGATAACTTAGTACTTGAAACTAAAAACTTTCCAGTGGACAATTGTAAGAGCGGACAACAACCCCCCAAAAGACCTGAATTTAAGTTTTGATATTGTCAACAAACCCCAAAATGCACGAATTTTACTTATCTCAAAGAAGGAAACGTTTTCCAGTTGCTCACACTGATGGCGATGGCGTTTTGAAAATTTGGACAAAAGTGATACCTGTCTACTTCTTTACAGAGCTAAGACTATATGAACACTGAAACAAACGAAGATGATGAACTGCAGTATCCAAAACACACCGGAATTCGCACTTTTTGCACAAATTCGCCACAGAGAACACCACGCGCAACATGGCGGGTACCGTCTTTCTTCTTCGGTGCTGCTGAAGCCGGTCGCAGTGCGCGCGTTCACGCTGATTGGGTTTAATGGCTGGCCGCTGTATTTAGCTGCTGGCCAGTAAAATGGCAAAGTCTTGCTCACACTAAGCGTGAAGAAATCCATGGGGTCTCGTGTGCCGTGGCGGAGCCGGCGTGAGTGAGCTCTCCCTCCGGAGGGCGCCACCACGTCCGTCCAACGACAGCCCCCATGGACTCGCCGATACCGGTGACCCCGACGGAACCAAACCAAGGCCATAGACGTAGAGAGGATATCAAAACTGTGGTCACCATGAGAGCAGGGTATGAAGGGCCATAGAATCTGAGACATTTTTTTTTTAATGCCGATTGATGAGAATGAGGATGATTAAGATGATGCTACGGATTTCCATTTCGGTCTGAGACTACATGACAGGGCTGTACTCTACGCTTCCTTTCATAATATATCCCGGCGTCAACCAGGCCCGAGAGATACAGGCACCTGCAGTGTTGGTCAGAAAATTTGAGCAACACTCTCAGAAACGCATCCATTAAGTGGACGAAACTCGACAGTGTGGTCCCAGTCTTCCCAACTGAGTCCGCAGCAAACTCAACTCTGGTAGGAGCCGGTCGGGGCAGAAAAACCCACATGACTGATGGGATTCGAACCCACGACCTCCCAGCCGGGAGTCTGCGACGCTAACCACTTCGCCACGGCGGCTGGTGTTATGCTTTACCTTCAATCAAGTAAATTTCATCAAACAGAATGAAGACGTTCATGTCTGTATCTTGTAACTATAGTCTACTGTACTAAACCACTCTGTACTGTGCTGTAATCGTGCTGTAACTGTACTTGTGCTGCAGTCTGACTGAACTGCGTTTTGCAGTGTGCATGGGTGAAACCTGGGAAAATTGAAAATCCTGAAAGGTGGGGGTCCATGGGGCCGGGAGGCCCCCTGGCGGGGTCAAGGGGCAGAGCCCCTTGTCGGGGTCAGGGGCGAAGCCCCCTGAAGCTGAAGCATTTTTACATTTTCGTTATTAAAATCAGACCATTTTGAGGTACTTTCAGCATGTTTTTTATAAGTGAAATAAGACTAATGTTGTGTCCCAGAGTAACGTATGCTGCCCCCCCCCCCCCCCCAAAAAAAACAAACACACACACACAATAAAAGCCGACCACCCACTCCTATTCTAAAAACTGTGTGTGTGTGTGTGTGTGTGTGTGTGTGTGTGTGTGTGTGTGTGTGTGTGTGTGAGAGAGATAGAGAGAGAGAGAGAGAGAGAGAGAGAGAGAGAGAGAGAGAGAGAGAGAGAGAGAGAGAGAGAGAGAGAGAGAGAGAGAGAGAGAGAGAGAGATTGATTGATCTTTAATACCCAAGGATGAAGATTTAGGCCAAAGCCTAGTCTTACAATCTGTCCTTGTCAAGCATACATTATTTCAGCACATATCATTCATACAGACAATTCAACATAGCAACATGATAAGAGAGAGAGAGAGAGAGAGAGAGAGAGAGAGAGAGAGAGAGAAGCGAGCGTTGCCTACCTTTGCATTTTCCTGGTGTTTCTTCTATTTGACATGCTTTTTGAGTGCCGTTATGCCAGAGCTTCCATACTTGATGTCCTGCAAGCAGACGATGCACCGGGCAACGCCAGCAGCTGTGGTTTTGCGGCACCAAGTCAGAAAATGTGTCGCCCTTTCCCATTTCGCCATCATTGTCCGGACCTCTTTCGTCCAGCCATCGCCAAGACCATTTGTTGGGGACAGAAGCATCGATCAGCGACGTGTCTTCATTCACAGCCACAAACGGCATCGTGCTCAAAGAAGAGAATGAAGTGCAGCAGATTCAGACTAGATCTAGGTCGACGGGATCGTTCCGACGTGAAGATCGTTGCGACGTGAAGACGTGCGACGTGAACACGCTGTAGGCTATCGTGAAAATGGCGCAAATCGGAAGAAAGTTTTGCAACAACTTGGACGGCGCATGCGCGAGTTGTTCAAGAACGCAGCTTCACCAAAAACTACCCAAAAAAGGAAAATTGACCACAACGAACGCCGATGTCCGGATTTCCGGACAAACGACCAATACGAAATCCGGATTCCGGATTTTCCGGACGTGTGGTTTCACCCATGAGTGTGGAGTAATTGTCCAGTACCTGCTGGCACTAAGCTGTAACACGCCGTGCTGTTTTGTTGGGGGGTTTTTTTGGCACCAAGCTGGCACTGATCAATTTCCTGTCACAGCATAAACTGCCTGACTGTTATGCTTTCTCGACGGCAAGTGCCTCATTACTGATTATCCTTGACTCTGCCCCACCCCTCCCATTCCCCACAAATCCCAATCCCCCTCCTGCTTCCCCATAACAAACAATAAGACACAGTAACAAAAGTTATCAAAAATGGAGTCTTCAAGGGGAGGAAGTATTTAGTGGGGACGGAATATGCTACAGACAAACAGAGGACATGAGAAAGAACCCACTTTCCAGCTTCTTAACCAGTTGGCAAACCAACTTTATTGGTAAGGAAAGTATGTGTGTATACACACACACACACTCCCTCTTTTCTCTCTCTACTTCATATATATATATATATATATATATATATATATATGCATGTATGTACACACACACACACGTGTGACCAC
>JAFLJL010006729.1:10000-11356 GCA_018398815.1 Conus ventricosus
AACCATCACCTCTTTTCATGTATTGTTTGGAAGTATGACATGCAGCAGCTGCAGCATCAGGAATAGACGTAGCAGCAACAGCAGCAGTAGTAATAGCGTTATCTTTATGAACATTTACCAACAGATTTTTTGTTCTTAATTAATCAGTTTTATCACCTTAAAAGACACAAAAAGCTTTCATTTCCAAGACAACAGCATTCACGAAACCAAGTTTCTCAACAAAAAGATTTGAAATTTGTAGGTTTCAGTTTGTCCTGTAGGCAAAGAAACGAATAAGCACGAGTGTCCGATTTGATCACATTAGATCACACTTGCAATCTAATTTATAGGAGTGTTGTGGAGCTGACAAACATCCAGATCATTTTCTCTTCTTTTTTTTTCTTCTTCACATTTTGTGATGGTCGATTGTTTCCCAACAACGAAGATGAATGCGATTGAAGTTTGTCCCTCAACGTTTTGTAAAGGTCATGACAAAAAAACACAGTGCACTCATAAACTCTCCCAAAGGGAGTGTGGGTGGGGGGGTGGGGTGTGGGGGGGGGGGAGGACAGGAAGGTGGTGACAGCAAGCACCTATTGCCCTGCATGCTTCAGTTCATATCTGTATCCCACTGTCACAGAACTCTGTCTTGAATCCATGTGTACTATATGAATGTATTCACACTTCTTTTTGTGACCTAAAATTAAAATGTCCTTAGCAAATTCTGAGGGGTATAAACAAAACAAAAAAACTATCAGTATGCACCAATATATTATGCCAATATGTTCACTGTAACCCTGCCACAAGTGTCAGGGAATCATTTTAAAAACCAGTTTTACAAACCGACTGGCCAATTCTTTTCTTATACCATTTCCACTGAATGCCTCATGGTATATTATTAGAATCCTAAAACGATACAAATATTGAGGAAATCTTTAAATACACTCCCACACACGTCTGTTCCCTTCCCCCCAATTCTCCCCTCCCTTCTCACATACATACAAGCACACAGACACATGCACTGCACCCCCTCTCCCCACCCACTTAATTCTCTCTCTCTTTCTCAGGCACACATGCATCATGCACGCACATGCGCGCGCACACACACACACACACACACACAGGCACACACACACACACACACACAGGGGCACACACACACACGAACACAAACACACACAGACACACACACACACACAAGCACCACAATATCAACCATCATCTACTTTACAAACCCCAGAGATAATGGCATGCATTCACACACCTTCTCGTAAGGAAACCAATGGCTGAGGCAGCGTAGGACGCCTGTGACAATAAGACACATGCACACAGTGTACATAAAAGCAGAGCCCTGTAATTAGCCACGTCACAAAGAAT
>JAFLJL010006730.1:0-7500 GCA_018398815.1 Conus ventricosus
CGAATTTATTTCCCGCCGCCATCTCGACGCTGCCATCACCCCCCTTTAAACTCATTGGATTTCCATGCATCCCCAAATTCAATGACACCCTTCCGTCATTATTTTTTGCCTGTGTTTTTATAGCATTCCCCCCTTTTTTCCCCTTTTCTTGTAATGAGGGTACTGAATGAAGAAAGTCTTCTGAACACACAGCTCCTAGCTTAAAGTTCTTCTCTCAACCAATGAATAACAGACGGATAATTCGACGATTCGTTAATAAGTTGGTGTGTGTGTGGTGTTGTGTGTGTGTGTGTGTGTGTGTGTGTGTGTGTGTGTGTGTGTGTGTGTGTGTGTTTGTGGTGCAGCCTGCGTTTGGTTGGTGGCGGTGGGTGGTGGTGATGGTCGTCGTGGCTCCCCCCCCCCCCCCCCCCCCCCCCCATTGTCACCCCCCCCCCCCCCCCCTGTGTCACAGGCAAGGTAAGGTTTGCTTTCAGCCCAGCTGACCCCTGTGGACCTTGAGGGCTGTTCATTTTGGTTCCCTCCATTCAAAGCTACACTAACGTTCGTCCAGTCGTAGCCTCAGCCCCCCCCCCCCCCCCACCCCCTGTGGTCCTCAGAGAACAATCTCTATCATGTCGTCAAGGGGCAACCCACTAGAGGAGTGACTGCACTATTACTGGGTCACTTTCGTGATGTTTCGTTGTGCTCTTCTAATCCAGCACATGTGGGACACTTCCTGCAACGCGCCGTACTGACAAAAACCATTGCGTAGTAGCTGCGGAGAGCCATCACTAGTGAACGCCCCTCTCACCCACCCTGACTTTCCACCCCTACTGCTTCTCTGCTCACTGCCCGCTGAGGGGGGCCCGGAATAGCTCAGTTGGCAGAGCGCCGGACTCGTAATCCAAGGGTTGCGTGTTCGAATCTCCGCCGGGCCATTTCGGTACAGGGGGATTTTTCCCTCGGAGTTAACATTGGTTCTGACTCCATTTCCTATACAGTCCTTCGAATGAGATTCTTAACCGAGGTTCCGTGTGTGAACCTACGCATAACATCTCGCACACACGTCAAATCCCACACCAACTTTCGGGAAAAGAAGGCCATTTTGGCCGTTGGTATGGATGACACGTTACACATAGAACCTTCCCCGAAGATGGAGTATGGTTGCCTTAATGGGGGATTTAAAAAAAACGGTCCTGCACACAAAACTCCATTCCCTTTGTTGGACAGATGGGATTAATCCTTGCCTGTCTATACAGGGGTGTCCGCAGGAGTATCAGTTCAGCCTGCGTACGCAGAAGAAGACAAAGACTGCCCACTGAAGGACCCAACGACATTCGTGACAGTCCCTTGATTAGTGAACCAAATGACAGAAGTTGATGGCTGTTAAAGCTGTACAGCCTATAGAGCATAGTGACGATTGGTGCAACGACTGAGGCGTCTTCCAACCAGCTGATATCAAACCACACCATGTCTTTCTTTGATGGCATAACGAATGAGGGATGAACTAATTACAGAAATGTGTCATTGGTCAGATCTATGAGGAAGAGGGGAGGTGAGGAGGACGGGGGTTGAAGGGAGGGGGAGGGGACCAGGGAGAGGGGAGGGGAGGGTCACGCCATCTCCTCAGGCAGAACTGGATCAGACACGTGCATCTGGATCTGACAAAAAGAACTGGATCTGACAAATAGAACTGGATCAGACAAGTAGAACTGGATCAGACAAATAGAACTGGATCAGACAAGTGGATCTGGATCTGACAAATAGAACTGGATCAGACAAGTAAATCTGGATCTGACAAATAGAACTGGATCAGACAAATAGAACTGGACCAGACAAATAGAACTGGATCAGACAAATAGAACTGGATCAGACAAGTAGAACTGGATCAGACAAATAGAACTGGATCTGACAAGTGGGTCTGGATCAGACATGTAGAAACTGGGTCAGACAAATAGAACTGGATCAGAGAAATAGAACTGGATCAGACAAATAGAACTGGATCAGACAAATAGAACTGGATCAGACAAATAGAACTGGATCAGAAAAGTGGATTCTGGATCAGACAAGTAGAACTGGTCAGACAAAAATAGAACTGGATCAGACCAATAGAACTGGATCAGACAAGTAGAACTGGATCAGACAAGTAGAACTAAATCAGACAAGTAGAACTGGATCAGACAAATAGAACTGGATCAGACAGTAGAAGAAATAGAACTGGATCATACAAATAGAAACTGGATCAGACAAATAGAACTGGATCAGACAAGTAGAACTGGATCAGACAAATAGAACTGGATTAGACAAATAGAACCGGATCAGAAAGCAAAGAGCAGCTTCTGTGAAGCACGTGCTTGGGGTAGTCTGTGTTGGCATGTCCTTTCCGGAGCGTGATCCGTTCGATACATTCTTTGGCCTGCTGAAAGCTGTGTGGATTCACGGTAGGCGAGAGCTGAAGTAGGACGACACTACGATAGAAGGTGGGTCAGCGGACAGCAAAACAAATGGAACCAACAATTGACATCAGAGAATCAACATATATATATATATATATATATACATATATATTATATATATATATATTGTCACGGTCGCTAAGCCGGACGGCCCTACCACCCCTACCCACACCTATTACACCACTAGAGCAGACAACACAGCACACTAACAACTGCTTTACAATGCATCGCACTTCTTTATTTCACACACACACACACCATGGCGCCACCACTCACGTCCATCCACAACACACACCGGTATCCCACTTCTTCACTGACCCACACTACCCTGCTACGACCCTGAGAACCTTAACCTATACCAAGCACCAGTTGCGGTATATCGCTGCGACCTAGGGCGCAAAGATAGCCAGCACACGTGGTGGCTAACTACTAGGGACAAGGACCAACCCAAGGGACTCTAATCTCTAAACTACTACACCAACACTATCCCAGGACCCACCCTTTTCTTTTGACCCGGGACCCACTACCGCACTGCGTCACTGCGGTCCCTAACGGAGACAACGACAAGTACCATACACTGTGGCTGGCCACTACGTCCCAAAAAGGGAGGCAGTAGCTAAACACCCTTACTCCTACTCCCTAACGCTAAGACCCTCTCTCACCCCCATCTATGGGACAACCCATCCCGGCCCGGTGAGCTCAGTCTCGGCGTTGTGTACTTGGCCCCTCACAGGCTGACACTCTCGGAAGACTTGCAACTCGGCCGCTGACTGTGGCCTCCCACAGTCCGACTCCCGAAGACTTCTACACCCGGCGCTTGACCGTGTGCTTACCCGCAGTCGACTCCTCTTCCCGCGCTGGGCACGGACACCCTACCGCACACCAGGCGCCCTCCGACGAGTCCGTGGGCTTGAAGGGACGGCTTCCGTCCTCTGAAAGGGCCCCGCCGGACACTGAGGGAGAGGAAGGTCTGGTGCGGCGCCTCTCCAGGACGCCGAACAGGGAAGAGCAACAGGTGGCTGCGAGATCTCTCGGAAGAAAACCCCAGTAGCGGAGGGAGAGTGCCCACAGACGGCCGACGGCCTGGATGGTTCCCTCTTCCCGGGGAACGCCGCAGGCAAACGGGAGGAAACGCCGCTCAACTGCAGCACGCGGCAGTAGACAGCGGAGGTATGGCCCCAGCCTCAGGGACGGACAGGATACCCTGCTAACACAACGTAGGCCACTACTGTAATTTGGCTATACCCGAGTCATCAAGGCCCATACGCTACCTGGTAAAAGCTTTAACTTCTCCATCTCCCTTGCCTACTTCCCACTCGGGCAGAGAGAGAGACCCCTTGAATTTGATGCACCCCCCAACCCGTTAGACTTTGGGTTTTATCAGATCCATTTTCCTGCAACCCTTACCACTGCACAAAACAATATTCTCCTGAGCCCATCACGCTATTACACATGAAATTATGGCCTCACACATCTGAATTATGAATCACACATAATTCTCGGAGAAATTAAAACAATCTACGCAATCCACACGGACTCCATGGGTTTCGCCCTCCTACTTCCACTAGACAGGCAATCACAAGGAAATGATTCACACAGTAATCAAGTAGTAATACACATCTCAAAAAACAACAAAAGAACAAAGAACTTAATCAATTTCTAACGGTTCACAGTTTAGCATAATTCATACAAAAGAAATCGGCTCGCAGCACAATCCTTCACATTCTCATCCTCTTTGCACTGTCAATTATACTCCATCTATTCCACACATGCTTTGTTCGCCAAAATTCCATCAGCACCCCATTCTCATGACATTCTTGTCAGATACCCAGTGGTTATCCTATGTTATGCCAACCAACCATACTTCATAAATATTACATGTGCACATTTCCTCCGTTTTTATCCTATCAACTGCTGAGCTACCCGCCTTAAACTTTACCTTACCTTCTTTCCGATGTTAACTATAAATCACTAATGACTGTCTCCCTACAACCAGGATATCTTTCTCAACCTCACTTATGTCCCAAACCATACATCCCTGATGTGTGTCGACTGTCTTTTTAAAAAAAACAAAACCAAAACACTTCTACCATACGAATCGCTGTCTGTGCTAAATACGTACGTCAGGATGAGTCTGCACGCGCCACGACACCCGCGTCGAGACCATACTCGTAACAAAAGTGAAGACACCAAATATAAGTTGAATGGTCACGACCGTAATTTTTTTTTCCAGTAGTAAAACACTCGACCACAAATCAGCCTTGGCCTACTGCCAGTTAACCGATTCCCAGCTGTGCAGGGTCAACTCCGAAATCGTTAATCAATTTCAACCGACCTACTACTATTTACACTGAAATTGAGCACGCAATCCTCTTTTCGATTCCCAAGGACAATCTGCACATGACCCATACTATGACTCTCAACACATGCAACCTCGTATTTACCTTCTTATTGAACCCACTGAAATATCATGAACTAATCACAACAATATCTACTCACCGTCATCAACGGTTCTTTATCGATCCCACTTTCTAGCCAAACGTCACATGGATAATCGAACTCAGGAACCACTATGTCACTACTCTAGCAGAAGTATACAGACGAAAGATGTAGGTAGCAGGTAACACAAACGGCTGACGCTGAGAGTTTCATCACAGACCCAAGACGACATCATTACCATTTACACAAGTATACGCAACAACATAAATACAACTAAACCATACATGAGACAAAAACGTACAATCGCCATAATACAAGACATGAGAACAACCACATGGAACCTAACAAATCACCAACCGGGGACAAACAGACGTTCAACACACCAGTTCTGCAATGGCTTGAAGTGGCTGCAAACAGAGACGACCCGAAGCGGCACAGGCCAAGGGACACAGACCGCGAGGACCTGGCCCCTAACTATGCCTCGAAGTCACTCAGGCTGACTTTTCACGGCTGAACCGCTCCCCGCCTGAACTACCCAGGCATCGTCCACTCGACGCACCACCGGGACGAAGTGAAGCTACCCAACGCATTCCGCATGGTCTGGATCAAAAGAACTCTACTCCAACACCAAACAAACAAAACAGCGATTGGTCAGAGCCGGTATCCCTCGCCGAGCTGACCACCCGGACCAACGGACTAGTTGTTGCTCGGGCAACAACACGACAATCTACACAAAACTCACAGGACTTGACAAACAACCAACAACAGCCGATATCTGCCCCGCCTTCTTGGTGTAGAACAAAGTTAAACAAAAGGCGTAACAACGGAACGAACCACACCTTCCGCTTTCTCCTTCAACAGGTGAGAGTGGATCAAAATATTGTAATGTCTTATTTCCCAGCCCCACTTAGCCTAACTTCCACCTTAACCAAAACCCCAATCTTACACACGCACACTCGCATATACACATATCCACACGCGCACACGCTCTCTATTTCTGACCTACCATTACTCCAAAACATGAACGGCTGGTTTACTACTGCCGATCGGTGACAGATTAATTATATATATATATATATATATTATTATATCTATATATATATATATAAACAAAATAATAAATTCAAGGATAAGTACCGAGCACCGTTTCCAGCAATTACAGAGCGCTTCATTGGTGTTGCATGACTGCAAGAAATCTTCAATTATAAACTAAGCTTGCTCTTATGGTCTTAGCTTGAAGGAAATGGGGGCGCTACGACTTCATACTGCAGTGGTAGATGATTCTGCCTAATTAACGTATGTGCTTGAGTGGGGAACAATGGGGAAAATAAACTAATGCTCTCAAAAATGAAACTTCAGCAAGCTTATAAAATCTCCAATAGGGAGGAAACTCACTAACCATATAACTCCTGGTCATATACGGATATTTCGAAAACTTGGTGGTTTCTCTCAGTGACCGCGGAGGGAAAGTGGTAATTTGACTCCTCCTCTGCCTTTTCAGTTTTAGAAGAAATGCAATCCCCGACAAGGCTGGTGTGCACTCCCGTAGTATGCTTGTTGTGTTTTCCAAAAACAACCAACCAAAGGTGCCATCTAAGAAGCAAAAGAAAATCATGAAAGGAGCAAAAACGCTACAAATATTGTGCCCCGTAGAAAATATAAAAGATATCCTACTAGACACACGCGTGAGGGCAGTTCTAGACCTGAATCCGCAAGGGACTAAAATACAACAAACTAATAAATTCCAAGGATAAGTACCGAGCACCGGTTTCCAGCAACTTACAGACAGACTTTGGTGTTGCAATGACTGCCAAGAAATATTAAATTATAAAACAAAGCTTCCGCTTTATGTCTTAGATTGAAGAAACTAGGGGAGATTACGCATTCCATATCTGCCGTGGTAGATGATTCTTGCCTAACTAACAGTATGTGCTTGGTGGGTTAAAAAATAAAATAACTGCTTCTCAACATATGCACCACTTCCGAAGCTAATATTCTCCAAGGGGAGGACATCCTCCAATAGGGAGGGAAACTCACTAACATATAACTCCTGGTCATATACCGCTATTTCGAAACTTGGTGGTTTCTCCTCTGTGACGCGGAATGTGGTAATTTGACTCTCCTCTGCCTTTTTCAGTTTTATGGAAGAATGCCTCCCAGGAAAGGCTGGTGTGCAATACGTAGTATGCTTGTTGAGTTTTCAACACCCCCCCCAAAGGTGCATTAGAGACGCAAAGAACTATGAACGAGCCAAAAAACAAGTACATTTTTCTTGTGAAAGTTGAAATATAAAAAGATATCCCTAAGCCACACGTGCTGAGGGCCAGTTCTTGGAATTGAATCCGGCAAGGACTAAAATACAACAAGAACTAATAAATTTTCCAAGGATACATACCGAGCCCCGTTCCAGCAACTTACAGAAGGCAGCTTGGTGTTGCAATGACTGCATAGAAATAGATTCTAATTATAAAAACAAAAGGCTTGCTCTTATGTCTAGAGTGAGATATGAATGCGTATCTCCCTATTTCTTCAATCTAAGGACATAAGAGCAAGCTTTGTTTATAATTGAATATATATATATTAATATACATATATAGATATAGGTAGATTCACACCATAAATAAAT
>JAFLJL010006731.1:0-10646 GCA_018398815.1 Conus ventricosus
AAACCCCCAACCCAACCAACCCCTGCCCACGACAGTGTTGACAGCCAGCATATCTATGAAAGGAAGCAAAAAGCACAGCCCTGTCATGCTGTCTCAGACCAGAATGGAATCCACAGCAGCATTTTCATCCTCCCCCGTCCTCCTCGATCAGCAGAAAGTGTTTCAAATTCTGTGTCCCTTCATGCCCTGCTGTCATAGAGACCTCCGTGTCAATGACCTCTCCACCTCAGTGCCTTGGGTCTTGGCTCTGTCGGTTGCGGTATCAGCAAGTTCATGACCGTCATTGGATGAGTGTGGAGGCCCTTCTCGGGGAAGAGCTCACTCATGCCGGCTCTGTGACTAAGCAATTATTGTCGTCAGTAGTGTGCTTAGCAGGCGGTGTCCTGCGTGTGTTGGTTCAGAGCACACCACTGAAAAACCACCGAAGTGACTCGGCAGCAGCGCAGGGGTCTCCTCTGGGGGGTTGCCTCTTGACCACATGAAACTATTTGCTCCCTGTGGAATGCCAGTGCCTGTGCTGTAGTCGGCGGGGTCGGTCTGTTGGCTGTGGACGGGGTTCAGAATGAGGGCCATGGGGCAATGCCACACGAAGCGCCACCCTCTAAAGCACATGCTGTTAGTCAGGCAAAATTTTAACGCCACTGCGGATATGAATGCTTATCTCCCCCTGTTTCTTCACTCTAAGACATAAAGCAAGTTTTTTTTTATTATTGAATATTTTGCAGTCTTTGCAACACCAAGCTGCTCTGTAAGTCGCTGGAATGGTGCTCGGTCGCTTACCCTTTGGGAATTTATTAATATATATAAATATATATATATATAAAATATATAATATAAATATATATATATATATATATATATCTGTCAATGATGTTAAAAAGGAAGGTTAAAACTAAAGGTTTAAAAAAACTCATTGACAAATGTTGCCCCCAAGGGTCGAGCACTTTTAAAATCATTTTAGGCTCTTTGATTATATTCATCATATATATTTTTATATATATATATAATATAATATATATATATATATAATAATATATATATATATTATATAATATATATCTGTCAATGATAAAAAAAAGGGAAGGTTAAAACTAAAGGTTAAAACTCATTGACAAATGTTGCTCCCAAGGGTCGAGCACTTTTAAAATCATTTTAGGCTCTTTGATTATATTCATCATATATATATATAATATATATATATATAATATATAAATATATATATATATATATATATATATACTTAGAATAAAATAAAAAACACAGAAGTAAACAGTTTCATTTAAATTGAAATAATCTCCAATAACATTTTCGCTTAAAAGCTTCTTCATTTACTGGCCAGTACGAAAAAGGGTTTTTAAGCGAAAATTTTATTGAGATTATACAATTTAAAATGAAACTGTTTACTTCTGTGTTTGTTTTTTTAAACTCCAAGTTTTTACCCCAGAAGTATTTTGGGAGGAGTGGTGACCAGCAATTATTTGGACTTATCATTAAGACTATATATATATATATATATAATATATATATTCTCCCATTTTTTTAAAATTGTTCCGTGTATAATGTTTGGTCAATCAGTGAGAGATTGCATCTCTTAGAGATCCAAGTAAAGGTTGTTCTGTACAATTCTTAGCCACTCACAATGTTTGGGTTATTGAACAGCAAGCTGACCACTCAGACTGTTCCATATTTTTTTAATCTCCCTTGCATCCTTGAATGGATCCTCAAGCATAGGCTCAAAGATTGTCCCCTTCATTTATATACTGTTGCATAATGCTTTTTGTTTTCACAACTTTTTCCTCTCCACGCTTTCCCCTTTTTTTCTATTTACTACCCTTCGCTGGCTGCTTGGGGTCTGTTTGGATTCTTTTTGAACCCTTGGTGATGAGAACCCAAAAGAATTATGGACTTTGGTGTGTCTCTATTTAACACCAAAGCACAGACACAAATCAGCCGTGTCTCCCCGATGAGCCACCCCCGACGAAAGGTCCCAGAGAAGGGAATACAAATAGATCTGCCTTCGAAGGGGGAAAACGATGGTTCCCTCAGGCAGCTAGTGAAGGGTTTCTCATATTTAAATATAATCCCCCCATTTTTTTCATCTTCAATTTTTTGTATTTTTAAAATTCAAATCTTTGCCAAGTCATTACTATAATGACTGAAGAATTGTTTACCTGCACGTTTTTCTTTTCCCACTATTTAATTGTTCAGGTATATATAAATATAAAATATATATATAATATATAAAAAATATGAGAGAAAAGAACAATCCAAGTGATAATTTGTGTCCCGCATAGTAGACAACTCCCCAAGTATCCTTTTTCCTAGTTGATGAGACAGTGAAAGTTGGTTGACGTGTTAGGTGGTGAGTTTTTTTGCTGTGTCTCTCCAAGCATATTGATCTTCATTTTCTCGAACAGATGAAATATCTTGGAAAATTAAGTTGTGGTCACAGATACCCGAAGCATTAAAAAAAATAAAAAAGTCACAAAATGTTTGTGGATGTGATGGTCTTTATGATAAATGGATAATAATAACAATGGTGATGATGATATGATAATATTAATGCAACAACATAATGATAAAAGCGATGATGATAATGATAATAATAGTAATAATGATAATAACGATGATAATAATAATGATAATGATGATGATACTAATAATGATGATAATCATAGTAAGCATAAAAAATATATTAATAGCAGTAGCAGCACAGAAGCAGCAGCAGTAAGACAGAAGACCATAAAATACACTCTATCTCTCCCCTGCCTAAAAAAATGCTCTGTGATCTGACGCAGCCCTGACCTGGCCTCCGTAGTGGGGCTTGGCCATAAAGATGGCCTCGTAATTTGGCGTTGCTCATGGAGTATGTACCAACTTATTCCCCTTCCCTACGCCCCCACCTCAGCCCCGTCCCCCTCCCCAAACTCTTTCTCTCTCGAGCGCTCTCTCTCTCTCTCTCTCTCTCCTCTCCTCCCAAACCTCTCTCTCTCTATCTTGAGCGGCGCATTCTCTTCTCTCTTGTCCTCTCTCTCTCTGTCTCGCTCTCTCTCTCTCTCCCCTTCCCTCCCTCCATCCCTCTCTTTCTCTCTCACACTCTCGCTCTCTCCGTCTTTCTCCCTCCTCCCCCCCCCCTCTCTCTCTCTCGTCTACCCTTTATGTGTTCAATTTCCCAGAGTGTTGCCAATGATAACAGCAAGGTCATGCCCCAGGTGCACAAAATGGGTTGGCACGTGCGTGTTTTGTCTCAGGAACGTCCCCCCCTCAACGACGCTAACGAGGATGAAAGGATGGACGTTTTCAGCCAAACAGTGACATACCGTTCAACCACTTCTCTTTATTCGCACGCTGAAAGCTCTTTGGGGCACGTGCCAAATATCTTTGACTGGTTGTGATTACGTCTTCAGAGGTAGAGACTTCCCTAAGTTTCCCTCCCTCCATCTTCCCTATGACCAGCCCTTAAAGCAGTTGTGTAGACACACACAGTACGATAAAAAGAGTACAGAACATTCCAATAAATGATGCCAAATATACTTTTCTAATTTCTTTATCCCGAAATTTGGGACATGACAGATACAAAAGAAATATGCCAAATCAGAATTCATCACAAGCAGCAACCAAGTAGTCCGCCTGCTTTACGCCATAATGAGGTTAGAATTGAAGATGAAGTCCATCCAGCACCAACTCCAACACATCCCATGGCATCATGTGCCTGCTGAGGGTTGCGTTGGAAATGGGCTGGTTTGTAGTGTGAACAGTGATGGCTTTTTCAATCATCGCCAGGAAGTTGACACGATTTAGCGAATCAGTCAAACGTGTGTGGTTTATATCTGGAAACAAAATGAGACAGAAAATTGCTCAAGCAACCTAGTTCTAATTCTGCTTCTTTCAGCTTCAAATCCACTTTATCTTTATACAGATAAAGAATAATTGTTTTTAATGGCTAGTTATGTTTAGCCCTTATATTGGCTCCCGTTTACCAAAAACGGGAACGCCTCTGATTGCGTGAAGAGCATTTAGAAAAGAGATAATAAAAAACAGGAACAGACAACTAACTAAATGAACAGTACGTATCACATTAAAAGCACATTGACAAACAGAAAATCACCGAACTCACCGCTAGAGCCCCCTCTGGTCCATCTATATATAGTTCATTGCCTGTTCGTATGATCAGGACGGAAAACGCTGGCGTGTTATAAAATTGTAACACACACACCACAACAAACAAACAAAACACACTCCCAGACACACACCCACAGACACACACACACACACACACACACACACACACACACACACACACACACACACACACACACACACACACAACTAGGGAACTTTTAGAGCAAAAACAGACGAATGGGACTCAATAACGGGAGAATTAAAGTGGATGAAAAATTTTTTAAAAAAGTGACAGAGAGGATGACGAAAGAAAGATACAAGTATGAAAGTTCAACGTCAAAGAAAGTACAGGGGAGAAGAAACCACTGCACAGACCTCCCTTGTCGGTCAGTTCAAACCACTGCACAGACCTCCCTGGGGTCCCGGGCAGTTCTTCTTTCCTGTCCGAAAGTGGGCATGAAGCTTGCCCCGAAAGAGGCCCCCATGCATGGGGGTCAGTCTTGAAAACACGGCGCGCCCCACACGTGCAACAGGGAAACATTGAAGACTTGGACAAATCCCATGGATCGTATTTAATGAATTTATAGTGAAGACAGTACGAGGATAAAAAATAGACAAAGTTTAAACACCCAGAGTCCGAATCATTTTTTTGCCATTTACAAGCTTTCTCTCTCTCCTCTCCTTCTCTTCAATTAGCAAGATTAATGCGTCGGACAAGCGAGAACTTGGTTGTTTCAGACTGAGTTTTTTTCCCCACCCCCAAAAAACCCAAACGAAACGACCTTTGGTAGGACAACTCACTCCCCTCACGTCCACATCAAAAAACCACGAATCGAATAAACCGCCCAAATCCAGCCACACCACACACCTACACCAGCACCTTTTACATCACAGCGCTCGGTTACTTTCTATAAAAAAGGGAATTTCTTTGAAGACGAGGGGGACTGTTTTTTTTCCCATCCTTTTTGGAGACAAAGTAGGCCGCTTGGACCTCAGAAGAATTTCCACCCGCCCATAAATTTTCTGCCCCCTCACCATAAACAACAAAGGCAGCGAAGCAAGAAAACAGCCTGCACAACAGGTGTTTTTGTCCCGGCGCATGCCTCTGTTTTTGGGTGTGTTTTGGTTTTGTGTGTGGGTGTGTGTGTGTGTGTCGTGCGTGCGTGCGCGTGGTGTATGCGTGCGCAGACGCACAGGTGTATACTCTGTCGTCTCCCTCTCTGCCAGTTTCTCTCTTCCTGCTTTCCCCCTTTTTCAATTGTTTGATAATAAAAAAAAAACAAAAAAAAAACGGGTAGGATTTTTCTTCATGAATTAAGAATGCAAAAAACAGTGTGAACTCAACATTGCAAGGTGTCTAACACATAGGATATTTTTGCTGTCTTTTGTTTTGGGGACTTTATTCGACCACATTTCTGTATTTCACTTTTATTTTCTATAACCCATAAAATTGTAAAAGGTCAAGATTCATCAGAGGACTGTTCATTTTCCCTCCCTGCGTCTCGTTTCTCTTTGCCTCGTCGTCTGTTTTCTCTCCCCCGTCTACTCGTTGCCCTCCTTCCCTTTCCTATAACCCCTTTTCACCACACAATGCACAATACCCAAAAATTTTGCACCTCAGCATCTTACTCGTTTCCAAAGCATGTGTGTAATTAATTTTTGAGGATCTGATTCACCTGGGGTTGTAAATTTATTGTTCGCAATTTTAAAAAGAGCAACATCTTGCCCATTGTACCAACCTCTAGCCTTTGATTGTGTGTGTGGGTGTGTGGTGTGGGTGGGGTGTTTTGGGGGTTTGTGTGGTTTGTTGTGTTGGGGGGGGGGGGCACTTTTTCTGTCCACCTACTACATCGTTCTGGGGGAACTATTACAACCAAAGCGGAAAAACTTCATCACGAAGTCCTTCTCTCTCTCTCTCTCTCTCACCCTCTCTACTCTTTTCTTTTTCCCCAAAGACGGAGGGATAAATAGGCAAAAAGTTAAATGGCTGACGTTAAAGGGCGAAGATTTGCCCCGGTCAACATGGCGGGGGGAGAGCGCTGTCTCGTTTCCTTGGGGTTTGCCTACTGTGATTTAAGATTTGCATAAATTTCCCCTGTCTGTCTGCTGGTTGTCTCTCTCTCCCCCTTTCTCCTTTTTCTCTCTCTCTCTCCTCTCTCTCTCTGTGTGTTGTGGGGGTGGTGGGGTTTTTTGTTGTGGTGGTGTGTGTGTGCGCTGTTTGGGGTGTTGTGTGTGTGGTGTGTGTGTGTTGTGTGTGTGTGGTGCGTCTGTGGTTTTTGGTGTGGGGTTTTTGGTTGTGTGGTGGTTTTGGGGGAAATAGAAAAATTTTGAAGTTTTTCCGAAATTATGAACGCATTTTAACAACTTTTTGGGACCAAAAAGGTGTTCGCCCTTTTAAATTTTTTGTTTTGTATTTAATGATCTTAAAGGATCTAAAAACACTGGGTTTCCCCTTTTAAAATTTAGGCTTTTTTTGATATTGTTTTAACGAATATTCAAACTTTTTTCTTTTTTATATCAGAGACACAATTCTATTTTAAAACAAAAGGGGAGGGGGCAAAAAGCACAAATTTCCCTTTGCTATTATTGTAATAATGAAAAAACATTTAATGATCTAAACTAAATAATAATTTTTAAACAGAAAGGTAAATAAATAGACCATTTCATTATGGAAACAAGACTGTAGACGCATCACACCAAAGAATACGGGCCATCACCGACAGCAGGGGAACCAATTTTACGGCACCCTGGGGGGGTTGGGGTGGACGGCAGCCTTCATCGGGGACCCCGGGGCGCTCACTAAGGGGGAAGCAAGAGGAAAAGAAGAATTATAAAAAGAAAACTTGATGTTGTACCACTTCAAATTTGGGGGTAGATTTTTTCGAAGGGGTTCTTTTGCTAAATTTAAGAAAAACATTTTTTGATAAGGCGTCTTTAGCCATGTTTAAACTAACAAAGGCAAAACAAAGATTACCATTCATGTTATTTTAGATTAAATTGATAAAATGTCGTTCCCCTATTATTGTTTTTGGTTTTGAAATATGGGATTGAAAATTTAAATATCATTGACAATTTCAACAAAATTTTAAAAATATATATTTTTCTTAAAAAAAAATACAAACAAACATATTAAAGGGGAAAAAGGGCGTTCCCTTATCAGTTCAGTCTTTGCCCAATGATCATTTTTGGGGAAGTTTGGGTTTAACTCCTGTTGAGAAAAGCGGTTAGGTTTTTTCTTTCATGTTACATTTGCACAATACGCAGATCGTGCCCCCCTTTAACGGCATTAAAAAAAAAACTTTTCAGTCGCTTTTGACGTGTTTGAACAATCAAACTTTACAACTCAAACATTATGTAGGAATGTCAAAAAAATTTACAATGCCTTTTCGCAGTGGGCAACATGACATGAAAAACATAAATGTTTTTTTTCACAAGTTTATAAATCTATTTTTAAAGAAATAAATTTTTTGCTTTCCAGATGTTTATATCACCCCCTTTTCAAATTTTTAATTCTAATAAAAATTGCCAGTTGAAGTAATCGCGGTTTGCTATTCCCCCAAGAAGAAAGGTTATTTAAAAAAAGTGCAGCTCAATGTGATAAATTTTGTTTCAACAGGAAAGATCAACAAAGTTTATTTGCGAACAAAATTTTTCCCAAAAAATTTCCTCCCCAAAATATTTTTTTTAATTTTTGTCAATTATTCTTTTTTTAAATAACGAAAACAAATGCTTCTATTGTCAAAGTAAAAAATTTTTTTCAATGTTGTAAATTTTTGGGCTAGTCACATGACTCATTTTTTTGTTTTATTTTGGCTTTTGTTTCCTTTTCCTTTTTGCTTTTAAACAACCCTTCCTCCCTACCCCAAAAGGGGGAAAAGGAAAAAAAATTGTATTGTTTGTGTGTGGGGCCCGCCACTTTCAGTTTCTCTCTCTTTTTTTCTACTCTTCACTCGCTGACGTACTTTGAAGTAAGAATAAACAATTTAAAAAACATTTTAGTGACGGCTTTTTAAATAAAATAAGCAAAGAGACAACGAATAAATCAGTGCCTAATTCTAATACTGTCAGCCAAAAACAAAAAGGGTGGAGGGGGGGAGGGTGGAGGAAAACAAAGGGGCCTGGGAAGGAAGGGACCCGGGTAAGGGGGGGAGGGGGGGGGTTGAAAACATTTTCCCCCCACCCCCCCTCCATCAAAAAGACCTCCCCCCCCTCCGCCGCCACAAGTGCCATCAAAAGTTTTCATCATACATCAAAACAACTGCCTCGATTTGAGGACTTCTTTTTCCCTCCCTTTCACAAGCAGCTCTGTTATGATGCCTTTTGGGGTCGGCTGGGGTTTTAAACAACTTACCTTAAATTTTAAAATTGGGGTGAAAATGGAAGGGGGGATTTCCACCGTTAAAAAAAAAAAAACACCACCACACTGTGCCATTGTAAGACATGGGCCCTTTTCCCGAGCAAATAAAAAAACTGACAGACGATTATGAACAGCGGCCAGCCGATGCAGGGTCATTTACCAGGTTCCAAATCATTTTTGGGGGGGATGGAGCCGAGGGATTCTGAAGCGTGTGGGACTTTTTCTGAAGGTGGTCGTTTTTTTTGTTTACCGTTTTCCCTTCCAAAATGAAACAGAACCATTCGAAAAAAAAAAGACTAAGATAATGAAAAATTTTGAAATTGTTTGTAAACCTGTAATGATTTTTGCGTGCTGGGGGAAACAGAGCCTGAACGATTTTGGTAAGGTCACGCTTTTTCTTTTTGTGCTATTTTCCATTGTTTTTTTTTCCTAATTGTTGTTTTTGTATTTCGTATCATTTCATGCGTTCCTGTGATCTCTTTTACGAAACCCCAAAATTTTAACCATAAACTTACGTTTTACCGTTTTTTGGCTGTCTTTTTTTATCCTTCAGGGAAAGGGGGGGAAAACTTTTAATCAAAGTTCAAATTCGCCCTTCAAATTTCCTTACGTTTTCCCATACGAATTCATCTGAGTTCTCTGTCGTCTGTCTGTCGTTGCTGCTTCCGCTTCTTCGTCTGTCTCTCTCTCTCTCTCTCTCTCTCCTCTCCCTCTTTGTCGTGAAGTCGGGTTGTGTGTAGTGTGGGTATGCGGGGGGTTTTGTGTTTTGGGTGTGGTGTGTGTGTGTGGCGTGCGTGCGTGCGTACGTGCCGTGGGCTGGGGGCGTGCGTGTGTGTTTTTGGGTTGTGTGTGTGTGTGTGTGTTGTGGTGGTGATGTGTGGGTGTATGGTGTGCTTTGTTGTTGTGTGTGTTGTTTTTTGGGGTGTGTAAGGGGAAAAAGAGGAGAGGAGAGAGAAAGAGAAGAGAAGAGGAGAAGACGAGACAGAGACAGAGAACACAGAGAGGAAACTTTTGACTGCAGATCCTTTTAAAACCTTTTTCCATGTTTTTTATTTTTCTAAAGTGATTTTGTTGTTTTTCACTCCGGAATAACGACTTTGTTTTGGGATCAGTCTTGTTTTGACTGATTTCTTTAAAATTTTTTGTCGGGTTTTGGAATTTGGTGAATCATTTTTTTTGAGTTCGCTTGCAACCGACATTTTCACTGTCGTTTGGGACATAAATAACCAGAAGAAGAGGAGAGAGAGAGAGAGAGTTTTAAATTTTTAAAAGCAAAGGATTTTTTTTCAACCACTATACTTCTTCTTACTGCTACCACTACAACCGTTAGGCAATATGCTTAGACTTACACGCCATCACCATCACACAGAGACACAAAAGTATTCACATTAACATTGCACGCGTACAAAGCGCACAGGAAGAAACCCCCCCGATAAGCCAAAGAGAACTATTTCAGGCAAAAAAACTGAACAGGGGGGAAAAACATCGTAGTCACACTGAAGAGAGAGAAAAGAAGAGAGAAGAGAGAGAGAGAAAAAGAAAGAGAAGAGAGAGAGAAAATCGGAACTCGGAAAATTTAATTTCAAAAGGGCCCCGACCTATTGCAATGAGCAAAAAACAAAAATGAAACACACACACACGCTGTAACTTTCACGACACCCATTTACAAAATTGCTCACACCACGTATAAAACGAAAGTGTATGCCGAAAAAAAACTACAAAATCACACCCGTAGTAGCACCCCCAACTCGCACACCGCACATACAATTTCGCTCGCACTTACAATTGCGCCGCGCAAACCACACACACACACCACACACACACAAAACCCACCACACACACACACACCACGACACAAGCGTACACACACCACACACACACACACACACACAAACATACACACACCCGCACGCACAACACACAACACACACCACCACACACACACCACACACACAACCCAACACACACACACCCCCACACACACCACACATTTTTTCGCATGATCCTAAAAACACAAACGATCGACCACAAACGTAAAACAATAAATGTATGAAAACTATGGTACTCCTAATGTTCTCTCCCCCCTAAAAATTCTCCTTTTCTTCAAAGCATGAAAAGGAATTAATTTTTTTAAAAACCAAATTCCGGCCCCAAAAAAAAAATTTCC
>JAFLJL010006732.1:0-12183 GCA_018398815.1 Conus ventricosus
TGATATCAAGTATAATGAGAAATGAAGTAGATACTGTTGTCCAGGACGGGGGAAATCGTGATGGTATTGCTTAAGTGCACTAAGTTGATGTATTATTAGTCAGATTAACACAACCAAGGTTATTTTGCACTCGTACACGCATATGCACATCATGCGCACACCAAACATTCACCTCTCTCTGGGAATGGGATGTCACGCATTCGTTTCTCTCCTAACACGACTGAGCACAAGAAATACAATTTCTATGCTACTTATAAATCAACATGAAAATATCCAATTACACAGATGCACAAATCAACACATAAAAGATCAATACTTCCTAATCCCGGGTTATAATAAAATGACTTCTTACCTGGCCAGGTTTTCACACACACACCACGCTTTCACACCACACCACAGTTCTTGAAAAAAAAGTCTCTTCACGTCTTCTTCAGCACTGCTTGATGGTGATGCCCTTGGTTGACTGGCTCCAGTTTCAGGACTGGGTCTTCGTGGTCGTCTCTGGGATCTCGACGTCGAACTCTTCTTCTTCGTCTTCTTCACCCACCTCTGGGTTCAAATTCAGTTTGTCTGTCTTCACCCACCTCTGGGCTTCAAACTTAGTTTCCTTCTCTTCCAGCTTGTCTTTAGCTTTAAGACCTTGCTGTCTCTTCTATCTCCCAGACCACGTTTCTCTCGACCCTTTCTCTCTGTCCTGCTCACTCCTCTTTCTCTCTCTCTCCTGGTGTTGTTCTCCCCCTCTCTCTCTCTCCTGGTGTTATTCTCCCTCACGTTGTTCTCCCTCAGTTTATATAGGGATGGAAACAAAGGATCCCCTTCGGGCCATGCCTTTTGTCCATGCTGCTTCTCAAACCCCTAGTTCACAAAGTACCCTGAATTCTCCATTCGCTACATTCTCCCACACATCAGCATTTACACACCCCCTACCTAATTGATTAGCAAACACACACTTAGCACCAGATGGACATCGAAAATTCCCGCCGACTTCGGTGGTCACTTAACACAGTAAATTATCTTAAGGAGGGCTACTACAACTCCACACGCATTCAACCAGCCTGACAATAGAACCAACACAGTGACCCACGGCAATACCATCCGAACGAGTCCAAGACTCCTGCTCTTCGCTGACTGTTTACAAAAGAACCTCAGCTGACAAGTGCTAGCGCTCGCTTGGAGCACCGAGGTCGTAGTGGTTACATCCCTTCCCCCTTTCGCTATCGGCAGGTCTGAACTCTCTACTACCTAAGGTGCCATCTGTCACCTGACCACTTCGTCCTCCTTGACACAGTTCGGCCGTGTGCGATGGGTAAGGTACCCTGGTTAATGGGTCCATTACCTATTTATACTACGTACAACGTCATTTTGCCTCCAAGCGTTTAATGCCTTTTGTGAGAGGTTTCATGCCCCTTGACAACTGTATTCAAATGTTCCTTCTTCACATCAACTAAACCCAAGCCCCGTGTGTGTGTGTGTGTGTTGTGTGTGTGTGTGTGTGTGTGGTGTGTGTGTGATATCAAGGTATAATGAGAAATGAAGAAGTAGATACTGTATTCAAATGTTCCTTCTTCACATCAACGAACCCAAGCCCCGTGTGTGTGTGTGTGTGCATGCGTGCGTGCGTGCGTGCGTGTGTGGTGTGTGTGTGTGTGCGTGCGTGCGTGGGTGCGTGCGTGCGTGCGTGCGTGCGTGTGTGCGTGTGTGTGTGTGTGTGTGTGTGTGGTGCGTGCGTGTGTGCATGCATGCGTGCGTGCGTGCGTGCTTTGTGTGTGTGTGTGTGTGTGTGTGTGAATCAAGGTATTATGAGAAATGAGAGGTGGATACTGTATTTGAACGTTCCATTTTTCCCCTACCTACTAACCCAAGCCCCATCTCTCTCTCTTCTCTCTCTCCCCTCTCTCTCTCTCTCTCTCTCTCTCTCTCAAAGATCCACCACCTCACTGACACAGTATGTTAGTTTCAATTCCAATTTTCTCTTAGTCTTAGCAACCCGCCGAGAACACTGTCGGGGCTGTGGGAAGACTGCAGAAACGTTACCGCTTCTTCAGAAATATGTAAGTCTCATAAAGGTTAACCCTCGAGACTGGTAATGATGTGTCATTTTAATGGCATAGGCTAAATTACGTGTTTGATAAACGGTTAAATTGAACGCTTGAATCATTTCCGATGAAGCCTTGACGATCCATCAGATTGTCACCTGTAATCGAGGATAAGGGAAGTAAAACAGACTCATCGGCATTGCTTAATTAACTTCTCTTGAAAACTTCGTCAGCAAGCTGCCTTCTCGATGTGAGTCGGATCAATCCATCCGTTGTCTTTCTCAACTCCATTTTGCAGTGATAATGAAGTGTGTGTGTGTGTGTGTGTGTGTGTGTGTGTGTGTGTGTGTGTGTGTGTGTGTGTGTGTGTGTTCGTCTCTCTCTCTCTCTCTATCTCTCTCTCTCTCTCTCTCTCTCTCTCTCTCTCTCTCTCTCCTGTGCACATGTGTGCATCATAACACGTGTCTCTTCATGACACCAAGCCCTACTCCATGGAAGTCACAGACAGAACAAGTCGCAAGGCCCCACATCTTCACCCCCTCCACCTTCCCAGCCTCCTCCCTCGCCCCCTCCCACCCCCCCCCCCACCCCCCCCCATCCATCCCCTCCACCTCACTTCTGACCAAACCCGCGGGGTAGTGGTGACAAGCAAGACCTCGACCCTATACCACCCCGTACCCCCCCCCCCCCACCCCACTACAACCCCCTTCCCTCTCCTTCCTCACCTTCTCCTCCTTCTCCTCCCATTCCTCCTCCTTCTCCTCCTCCTCCTCCTGTTTTGACATAGGCTTCGTGTTCGCACGTTCCAACGTCTAGCTTCTCCTCCACTGACCCCCCAGACCGAAGCCCGCGTTCATCCCCCAAATCAGCTAATGAAGCGGAAAAGAAAGCGCGGTGCCACGCGACAAGGTTGACCGACCCTGCCCCGGCCACTAGCCGGACCTTCGGCCAACACTGACCGTCGCCGTTTTTTGAGCACGCTTGGCTGGCTGCCGCTTCTCGCCGTTGCTTCAGGGAGCTTGGGCGATTTTGAAGAATTGGAATGCGGCCACGTTGTATGTGGCGGTTGATTGGTGTCAATTGGTGAGGTCATAGGAGCGGAAGAGTTCGTCGAGTGACGGTTTCCCTGGTTCGTCTGGCTGGTGAGAGTGAACTTTCTGTTCTGATGTATGTGTGTGCATGTGGACAAAGTGTGTGTGTGTGTGTGTGTGTGTGTGTGTTGTGTATGTGTGGTGTGTGTGTGTGTGTGTGTGTGTGTGTGTGTGTGTGTGTTTGGTGTGGTTGTGGTGTGTGTGTGTGTGTGGTGTTTTGTGGTGTATGTGTATGTGCGTACAGGCCTATTGTCAAAGACCTCTGGCAAGAGGAATGGCCCTTGCAGACGGATAACAAACTATTAAAATCCGTCCAAACCTGAAAGAGTTTTCACCATGTTCCAGAGGCGGCCGTAAAGAAGAAACAGTCCTGTGCCGTTTGCACACAGGCCACTCGTTTTATGCCCATTATCTTTTAAAAGGTGAAGACGCTCCATGGTGTATTCCATGTCATGTTCCACTCACAGTAAAACATATTCTGTTAGATTGTTGGGACTTGCACGATGTGAGGGCATAAACACTTTACAGCAGAGTCCATGAAAACCCTGTTCAGAGATGTTTCCCACCTGACGTGATATTCGAGTTTCTAAAAGAGATTAATATTTTTCATCTGATTTAAGATTTTAAGGAAGAAAGATTTTTAACGAAGTTTCTCGTGCGTTTTTGGGACGATGTATTTTAAAGAGATATGTGAACGTTTTTTTTTTTATGACTTGTGAGTTGATTTTAGCGTGGTGACAGCCCTGATATGGCCCTTTGCGGTCGGCTAGGCTATAAGCAACATTACCTTACGTTACCGTATGTGCGTGCCTGAGTGCGCGCGCGCGCGCGCGCGCGCGCGCGGGGACGTGTGTGTGTGTGTGTGTGTGTGTGTGTGTGTCCCGAAAAGATAGGTATCTATCATATGTCTATGTATGTATCTATAAATGTATGTGCATATCTTTGTAAATACGCATGTCTGTATGTATCAGAAATCGTATTACGTATGCAGCAAACGAACATCATCTTTTGTCTTCAGCATTATCTGGAATATCCCCCCCCTCTCTCTCTCTCCACACAGTCCTGCGCCATCCCCATCCCCCCAACCCCCACCCAGCTGCCAAGAGAAACGGTATTATGCCGCTTCTGGCTCACCCGCTCTCAACCGGCCTTGGCCGGTCTCGTGCGGCGACTCCAAAAGCGGCATAATACCGTTCTCTACTAAGCATGACTTTAATAACCAAAAAAAATAACGACCCTACAAACATACATACTGTGTAGGGTTGATCGTTTTCAATAACATCATTTTCATCTTTAACTGCTCTTTAAAGTCTTTTTAAAAACCAAGTTATATTTCTGGCATAAAATCCACACCCGACACAATGCAATGAAAACAACAACCGCCGCACATACTGACATTTGGCGCGGTGCGCGCGCATGACGATAACCTCTCTCCTGAAACAGTAGCGCGCGTCAACAAGACAAACACTAGGCAAAGCTGGCCGGATTTTCCACACACCTGCAGAGACCCGTCAATAGGCCGTCACCTGATCACTTAATTACAGTGTACTTGAGCCCAGCGAGATAAAACCAGCCTGCCGACAGTACGCTGTAGTGACAACACAGACACGCTTTGCGGCCTGCTCGACATTGACTTGGTTCGCTCAGCTGACTCGCCGGACCGCGCAAGCTGTGTCGTTGTAAACAATTCTACATACCTCACTCTCTTCAATTCCACTGGGCACGGGGGTTGGTGGGCGCTCACCTGGCCAGGTTAACCCGACCTTATTCTCCTCTAACTCCACTGGGCATGCGTATAACGAGTACAACCTGCAATCATGTGGCCCCGCGTGCCAGCCGCCCGCCGCGCGAGCTGCATAAACCAGCCCGTTTCAGGGGAGGTAATTATATTTTTTTGCATAATTATCACTCGCCTATTGCTCCCGGAAGGAAGCTACGTTGAGTATTGGCGCGCACAGCGTTGCAGGCAATTGGACGCTGGCGTTTGCAGGCAACGGATGTGTGAGCATGTGTAGGTAGTCTACATGAATGAATGATAACGTAAGTACAAGTGAATGAGACCAGTGTGCAAAGTACACAAGAACTTGAAGGTGAGTGGCAACCCCTTTTTTCATTCACGAGTAGATCTTGGCAGCGTAAAAAGTGGTGTACGTGTATAATTGGATTGAATTAATTGGGTATAATAACTTCTCTGAGAGAAGCCCACGCCTGTGTTGCATGCATCATATGACCATACAGTTCGGAGTATAGTTCATAACTTTCGCCTGTGTGCGGCTGTACCTTAATTCGCCTGTGTGCGATATACAATTATCCTGTTCGCCTGTGTGCGATATACAACTCTCCTGTTCGCCTTGTGTGCGATTTGGCAGTACCATTCCGCCTGTGTGCGGTACATGCTCAAGATATAACCCAAGCAAAGCATGGCCAGTCATTCAGGGGCACAGGAGCAAGAGGTCGCACCTATAGATAAGGAAGATAAAGTCGAGAGGCTTGATGCTCGCATCAGTCAAATGGATGACTGATTTTCTAGACTGGAAGAGGCTATTCACAAGCTGTTGACCGCCAAAACTTCGGACAAAGACCGGATCACGTCTCAGGCACCGAGTGGCACTAAGAGACGGCGCGATTCTCTCTCTGGAGGAGGGAGAAGAAACTGGGTCATGGTCCGACCGTGGCGAGTACAGGGGCACGAAAGGTGAACAGCCGGTTAAGAAAACTGCTAATGCCACTCTGAGCAATAATGAGGACTCTGAGTCATCGTCAGATGGAGAATCTATGATGGTGCTGTGGATACTATTTCCCTTGATTGTCAAGATGATGACTTGTTAAAGGAGATAGAACAAGACTTGGACAATAAAGAGAAAACAGCTGACAAAGTGGCTGACTCAATGTTTGAGATCATTAATAAAAGATTTGCACAGGGGCTTTCTGAAACAAAATTTAAAGAAAGGCTTGATAAATACCAACGCCCAGACAACTGCCCCAAGCTTCAGGTGCCCAAAGTGAATACAGAAATCTGGAAGGATTTGCAGCCACTGTCAAACAGGCTGATGTTAAGATGGCTTCAGTGCAGAGAGCCATTGTCAAAGCCACAGCAGCACTGGCACAGAACACTCAGGCTATACTCAAAGCATATAGCATATAGCAAGAAAAAGTTGACTGATGCAGACATCAAAGCCTCTGTCACTGATCAGAACGCTGATGCTCTGGCCTTGTTGGGTCATGCATGTCACGAGCTGTCAGTAAAACGCAGACAGGTCCTGCGCCCTCATCTCCCCAGACAGCTGACAGGATTGTGCAGTGAGAGTGTTCCCATTACTGGTCAGCTCTTTGGAGACAATCTGACTGCTTCCATCAAGGAGATCAAAGAGCTGGACAGACTGTCACATGGTGCAGGCCCAAGTCGTTATGACAACAGACAACGTAACAGACCATGGCAGAAAGCCAACAACAAAGAAAAACGTCCTTTTTTCGGCCAGAGACAGCAACACTACGGCCATCAAAAGAAGTTCCAGGGGAACAGAAACGCAAGACAGTTCTACCAGAAGAAAGCCTAGAGTATGTGTCACTCTTGGATGGCCAGGTGAACACACTATCCCTCCTCATCTGCTGGATGAAATGAGACAGGAGGCTTTACTTTTTCAAGGTGGCAGGCTTACACAATATGTTGATAGATGGAAAAATTTGACAAAAGACCCTGAAATTTAGAAACAGTACAAGGCGTGAGCCTTCAATTTGATTGTGATATTGGCCAAATCAGACAGGATTACACTTTCCAGCCCGAGTTAAATGCATCAGAAAAGAAAGTTATTGACAAAGAAATACAGAAACTTTGCCAAAAAGGTGTGATTTCAAAGTGTCAGGCTGAAGCAGAGCAGTTTGTGTCACCAGTTTTTGTCTTCCGAAGAAAGATGGAACTCATAGAATGATTCTGAACTTAAAGAAACTAAACGAAGATATCGTTTATTATCACTTCAAAATGGAAACCTTGCATACTGCTCTAAAACTAGTGACTCCAAACTGCTTCATGGCTTCAATTGACTTGAAGGATGCATACTACTCAGTATCAGTCAAAGAGGAACACAGAAGATTTCTCAGATTTGAGTGGGATGACCAGCTTTGGCAGTTTAACTGTCTGCCTAATGGGCTGGCACTTGCACCACGTAAATTCACCAAGCTGTTAAAACCTTGTTTTGCCACCTTGAGAGGGGAACGTCATCTTTCCTCAGTATTTTTGGATGATTCACTTTTGTTTGCAGAGACGAGAATGTCATGTGCCTCTAATGTATTTAACACAGTGAAACTCTGAGGTCTCTGGGATTTATCATCCATCCCCAAAAATCAGTACTAGAACCCACTCGTCGCATTCAGTATCTGGGAGTCATCATTGACTCTGAGTCAATGACAGTAACTTTAACACCTGAGAGAGTAGCAGACATGGTTTCGATTTGCCTGTCAGCTGTCAAGAAAGATACAGTGAGTATCAGGGATATGGTGAGAGTGATTGGAAAGATAGTGGCTTCCTTTCCAGCGGTGATGTATGGGCCACTTCATTATAGACAGCTGGAGAAAGAGGAAAAGACAGCACTGTTGCTGTATGCAGGAATTTTGACAGACACATGACATTGTCGCCTCTTGCCAAAAGGAACTAAATTGGTGGATCAACAACATTGAGACTGCTTATAATGTTATTCACCAAACAGAGCCTGATGTCACCCTGACCTCGGATGCATCAAAAACTGGATGGGGTTGTGCATGTGAACAGTCAAAATCTGGGGAGAATGGCTGCCAGAAGAAAAAGATTTTCACATCAACTATCTGGAACTTAAGGCAGCATTTTTTGCTTTGAAATGTTTCCTAAATCAGGTTTATGGGCGACATGTCCGTATCATGATAGACAACACAACTGCTGTTGCATCTATCAATCATATGGGAACAAGTCATTCCGATTCATGTAATTTGATGACACAGATGATATGGAACTGGTGCATTGACAATCACGTACGGTTGAGTGCTGCTTATATTCCAGGTAAGGAAAACACAGCAGCAGATGAGGAGTCAAGGAAAATAAACCTGGATGCAGAATGGAAGTTGAACAGAGAAGAGCTTCACAAAGCATTGATACAATTGCATATGAATCCGGACATGACCTCTTTGCCTCAAGGTTGAACAACCAAATGCAGCGCTATGTTTCTTACAGACCTGACCCAAGCGCCTATGCAGTAGATGCATTTTCTCTCCCTTGGAGTAACCTTCAATTTTATGCCTTTCCCCCTTTTAGCACGATCACGGCAGTGTTGGGGAAGGTGAAGAGAGAGCGAGCGATGGGGGTAGTGGTGGTGCTCTGGTGGCCTCTGCTGACACAGCTGCTGACACAAGACCCAGTACTGCTACCAACACGAGACACCATCCTCTCCCTCCCCACGCAGCAAGGGAGAACCCACCCCCTTCTTCCCCCGCCTTTAACTGATGGTATGCAAAGTATCAGGGAGCGGTAGGCCTACCAGAAGGAATGCTGTTCCAACCAGGCAGCAGCGCTAATCGCTAATCGTCAGTTCTTGGCGCCCCCACACACGCGCAGTGTACAACACCTACATTGCCAAGTGGAAGCAGTACGCAGCAAAGAATAGTATCCTACATGATGTGCCTGACATTGTGCAGGCAGCAAACTTTCTTGCCGAACTTTTTAGTGCTGGAGCAAGCCACAGTGCTATAAACTCTGCGCGCTGTGCTTTGTCCGCCTATCTGCCATCAGTGAATGGATTTTCAGCGGGCAGTCATCCAGTTATTGGCAAACTTGTGAAAGGAGCATTTGAACATAGGCCTTCCTTACCCAGATATAAGGTCACTTGGGATGTAAATACTGTACTTAGTTATTTAGATTGCTTATCTCCCATCAATCAGTTGACTTTAAAAGAACTGACTTTGAAAACTTGCATGTTGTTAGCTTTAGTTACAGGACAAAGAGGTCATGCTTTATACTCTTTGAAAACAAGTGATGTAAAGATGTTTGATTGTAAACGTGTGTTACAATTTTCATGTGTATTGAAAACAACAAAGCCAGGGAAACATACAGAACCAGCAGAGATTAGGGCATTTGCAAAGAATGAAAATCTGTGTCCAGTGAAACACTTGAAGCAGTATATTGACACAACTAAGGATCTGAGGCAGTCACCAACAGCAGTTATTCATCAGTCACACCAAACCTCACGCACCTGTGGGTAAGCTGACATTCGCGTGATGGGTGAAAGAGGTGCTAGAGGTGCTAGCGTGCTAGGCTGCAAGCTGCAGTGCAGCCGCCCAGGCTAGAGTTTCATTGAAAACAATTGAAAGCAGCGGGCTGGACAAATGAAAAGACATTCTGTAAATACTATAAGAGACAGAACAGTGCCAGTTTCAGCCAGAAGGTACTTGATGGCTATGTGAACAGCAAATGAAAATGATGAAGGATCATTGTGAATAAATGTGTGTGGCATTACATGTCTGGCCTTGTGATGTTTATATTGGCCACTATCCTTACTTTCTCTAAAGTCTCAACGTAGCTTCCCTTCCGGGAGCAATAGGCGAGTGATAATTAGAAAATTAAACTAGACCTACGCTAGGAGGTTGCAGTTTAATTGAAATTATTACGAGCCTATTGTGGAGGAAGGAGAAGTTACGTCCCTCCCAATTAGTGTTCGTAGTAATAATCAATTTTACTGTCCCTCCCTAAAGGCGTAAGTCTAGTGGCCATACAGCTCTGAAATTTGCCTGCAACGCTGTGCGCGCCAATACTCAACGTAACTTCTCCTTCCTCCACAATAGGCTCGTAATAATTTCAATTAAACTGCAACCTCCTAGCGTAGGTCTAGTTTAATTTTCTAATTAAAGGGAGATAAATCACTTTCGGTCACCTTAAGTCAAAAAAAAAAAAAATTAAAATTAAAAAAAAAAAGTAAAATTTAAAAAAAAATTAAAATTAAAAAATTAAAATTAAAAAAAAAATTAAAATTAAAAAATTAAAATTAAAAAAAAAATTTAAAAAAAAAAAAATTTTTTTTTTTTAAAGTCACCTTAAGCCACCTCAAGTTCTTAGTTAAGTTTTTAATCAAGTTGTTCTCAAGTCATCCTCAAGTCACTTCTAAGTTCTTACTTAAGTCCTCAAGTTGTCCTCAAGTCATCCTCAAGTCATCCTTAAGTCACCCCAAGTCACTTCTAAGTTTCTACTTAAGTCACTTCTAAGTTCTTACTCAAGTCATCCTCAAGTCGTCCTCAAGTCATCCTCAAGTCATCCTCAAGTCATCCTCTAAGTACAACTAAGTTCTTATTTAAGTTATCTTATAATTATCAAAAAAAAAACAAGACAATCTATGTTTTTATCTTAAATAGTAAATGTATAATATAGTACACACACGCCTCAAAAAATCGTCATCGTCGAGGATGTCTTGCTCAGCGTCCTCTGCGCGAAATCGGTCAGCATAGATCTTAATGAAGTTCTTACATCCTAAGCAACCACATTGATTACAATTCTGGTCTATGGAAATGTCTTTTATAGACTCCATGTCTTTATTTATTGACACCATCATTTTATAATACGCCATGTTCTATTTTTATCAAAAAATTTAAATTTAAGTTCTTAAAATATTATTGCATCACAAATGGATCAATATGAACTTTTGTTGTTGGCGGTTTTGGCGTGCTGTTGTGTTCGGCTTTGGTATTTAGTGGTGGAGATTGTTTGGGCTCTTGTTTTTGCCAGCGTTGTTTATATATTTTATAACCGTAATAACCACCCCAGCAGCAGCAATGACGCCAAAAATGACAACTGTTTTAAGTTCAATATTCCATGAAGACTTTGGCGCCCTTGAATTAACTTGTTCTTGTTCTGGAGCTGGCATTGAATTAACTGTTGGCGTTGGCGGCGTTATGTTTTCATTATGAGCTATATTCTGTGATTGTAACTGTAATTTTTTTGTTTGTTCCACTCAGCTAATTTTTTTCCTGCTGCAATGCGTCCAGGATGAGGGGGCTTTTTACTGGTTATATTCTCCACCTGATTCAATGTTTTCTGATTCAATGTTTCCTGATTCAATGTTTCCTGATTCAATGTTTTCTGATTCTGCTGTTTTTCTGGCTCGGTCATTTTTAAGGGAAATAAAATCTATATGATTAAAAGTAATTAATCCCATGATTAACGGCGATAACAATGTTCCAAATCTGTAATACAGATCACATCCTAGAGACTCTAATGACTTTGTTAAAACTGGATCCTGCGTTAAATCATACGTAAGATCTTGTTCAGAATCAATGGGGCAAATCTACTGACTAGTTTAGTGTACAAACTAAGAACTGTTTGTCCTACACTTTTTACCATTCTCGACCCCAGTTGCGCTTCATACCTGTTATGATACTTTATAATGTCTTGTGGCGACATCTGTTGAATCTGTTCAATGCTGAATTTCATTTCCGAGGAACTGTTTTTGTTTTTCCACATGCTGCCAAAGAATACAGCCTTTCCTTTTTAGGCATAATAGCTTGCTCATCAACCTGGTCATTTGTAATCATAAGTTCAAGACAGTGTTGGCCGCTCTGTAGCTGTAGTAGATCATTGCTGTTCATGTTTTTTATTAATTATAATTATTTTATTTTTTAAAAATGAGCACCGAAAAAACTGTTACTAACCTTGTATACCATTCTGCTGTTATTGGAGGTCTAAGTGTAGGATACACAATGCTTGGTAAAAGCTTGTTAAGAATTAAACCAGCAGATCTTGGCAAGCTAGGCTTTGAGGATTCAGCAAAGCTAATTGCTATCATTGCAGCTTCGTTTGCTACGAAAGATTTTCTAGTTAAGCAAGGAATAATTCCAGACAATAAATATGTAAGAACAAAATACATTTATAAAAAATGGCTTCAACTCGTAATGATGATAGGCGGTGCTGTGGTGAATGCGCTTGCTTTTAGCGGAAGTAATTACGCATTTAGTAAACTGCGGATGACGGTGAGAGAAAAAGACATAACAAAGCTATGGAGCAACTAGCCGCAGCACAGATCACTATGAAAAGAAGATTGAGCGTT
>JAFLJL010006733.1:0-7500 GCA_018398815.1 Conus ventricosus
GGGGGGGGGGGGGGGGTGGCAGGCGGAGTCAGTGCGCTGGATACTTGGGGCCCCTGAGGCAGGAAACACAACAACAACAACACAACAACACGTGTCTACTTTTCCTGTGACGTCGAAAGAAGGAAATGTTCACGGTATTTCTGCTCAAGTGTGAAAAACCTGAGGGAAATACAGAAGTTGAGAGAACTCTCTCTCTCTCTCTCTTTCTCTCCTCTCCTCTCTTCTCTCTCTCTTCATGATGATTGCGATTTGCCACATGCGGGAAAATGAATTTAATTGGACCGTTCTGTGTCAAGAGGTGAAGTTTTGATTGCAGCGTAATACAGATTTCAATTTGTCAGCTTCTCATCGAATTAAAGCGGAACTTTTCGAAAATCTCCGTGATCAAAGAATCTGGCATTTTATGATGCTGTAAGAGAGTTACCAGCGAGATTTTCGTACTGCATTGCGGGACGACTCATTTCATGAAATACGCAGAGCAGGGACTCACTGGAAAACAACGACAATGTAGGGCAAGGGGGACGGGGGGGGGGGGGGGGGGGGGGGGGGGGGGGGATCGAGTCGTGGGGTACGGTTTGGAAAGCGAGAGGACGGGGGTGAGATGAGGAATGTGTGTGTGTGTGTGTGTGTGTGTGTGTGTGTGTGGTGTGTGTGTGTGTGTGTGTGCTTATCTGTCTGACTCAGTTTCCCTGTCTCTCTCTCTCTCTCTCTCTCTCTCTCTCTCTCTCTCTCTCTCTCTCTCTCTCTCTCACCACACACACACACACACACACACACACACACACACAACACCACACACACACACACACAGAGGGAGAGAAAGACAGACAGACAGATGGACAGACAGACAGACAGAGACAACGGGCATTTTTTTTTTGTCTGTTGATTGTAACACCTGAACAAGATAAACTTGTGAAAAATTACTTCTGATTTGCATTATGTTAAATAAGCGTGCTCTTTGAACCTTGATTTTCTCTCGGTATATAGATCGTTTTGTGTGTGTGTGTGTGTGTGTGTGTGTGTGTGTGGTGTGGGTGTGTTTTGTAGCCCTGAAATATGTTTCAGTCTCTTTACTCCATCCCGCCTCATTTTCGCCTGAGTTTTGGAACAATGTAAAAATATTTCATAAACAATATGTCCGTTTATTTGTGGTTAGCGCAAGACAAGCACTTTTGAAAAGGAGTGTTCATACTAAGCGTAGTTTTATTTCACATTTACCAGTCCAAACGAATGCCCCATTCCTACATGCCGTGGTTACATCGCCATGACCGGTGGATTGTTATAAAAACAGCCTTGCGAGAGAAGGGAGCTAAGCAAGCCTTCTAAACCTAGGGTTACCTCCGTGTTATCGTTCTTAGAATTTTGCGTTTTGGGGTTTTCCCCTCTTTGGTCGTTTTCTTTTCTTTTTTCTTCCGGAAAACCCCGGGAAAAGGGGGGCTGGGTGCACTGGGGCAGAGTACTAATTCAAAAATACTTTCATTTTAAAAAAAACTATTTTTTTTTGGTCTTTAGTAAGAAAAACCCTTTTTTTTCATATTCATTGTTCAGACAAAAAAAACACAACACAACACACACACACACACCCCCAATAAAAGCACGCACTTTAATTTCAAAATTTTTTTTTTCCTTTTTTACTCCCCTTCGTTTGGTGCTTTAGGAGTGCTGTTGGATTCTTTTTTAAACCCTTTGGTGATGAAAACCACGAATTATGGACTTTGGTGTGTCCTATTTGAACCAAGAGCACAGCACAATTACCCGTTTTCTCCCTGATGAGTCCGATCAGGGGGACAAAAGGGGCCTTTGGGCAGGCAAACAAATGATTGCCTTCAAAGGGGGAATTTGGGATGGTTCCCTCAGGCTGCTAGTAAAGGGGTTTTATATTTTAATATATTCCCCCAATTTTTTTTTATTTTTTTTTTTTTAAAAAATTTTTTTAAATTCAAATCTTTCCCAAAGTCATTATAAATGATGAAGAAATTGTTTAAACCTGACTTGTTTTTTTCCCTTTTTTTTATTGTTCAGCAGTATAATAAAATTTAAAAGTGTGTGTGGGGTGTTTACCCTTATATATTATATTGAATTATAAAAAAAGCTTGCTCTTTATGTCTTAGTTTTGAAGAAATAGGGGGAGATAAGCATTCTTTAATCTGCAGGGGTAGATGATTCTCCCAAACTAACAGTATTGTTTTAAGGGGAGGAAAGATCAAAAAAAATGCTTCTAAAAATAAACCCTTCAGAAAGCTTATGGGTCCCCCAAGGGGGGAGACAAAACCCCAAATAGGGGGGAAATTCACTAACATATAACCCCTGGTATTTACCGATTTTTCGAAATTTTGGTGGTTTCCCCTCAGTGACCGGGGGAAAGTGGAAATTTGACTCCTCTCCCTTTTCGTTTTAAGAAGAATCCCAATCCCAAAAAAAGGCTGGTGTGAAATTTACCGCAGTATGTTCCCGATTTTTTAAAAAACCAACCAAAGGTCCCCCCCAAAGAAGCAAAAAAAAATTTCAGGGAAAGAGCAAAAAAAGCTACATTTTCTTGTGAAAAGTAAAAAATTATAAAAAAGATATCCTTTAAGACACAAGGCTGGGGGCCCGGGTTCTTGGAATGAACCGAAGGGAATTTAAAATACAACAAACTAATAAATTCCAAGGAAAAGGTACCGAGCCCCTTTCCGCAACTTACGGGCCCGGGGTTTGTTGCAATGCTGAAAAGAAATATTGAATTAAAAAACAAAGTTTTGCTCTTATGTCTTGATTGAAGAAAAGGGGGGGGGAAAGCATTCAAAATTTTCCCGTGGCAGATGTTTCTGCCTAAAACCCATTTATGGGTTTTTTATTTTTTTACTTTTCACAAAAAAGTAGCTTTTTTTTACTCTTTCATGTTTTTCTTTTGCTTCTTGGGTGGCACCCTTTGGGTTTGGGTTTTTTGAAAACCGGCGAAATCTGCGGTATTGCACACCAGCCTTTTTCTGGGATTGTATTTTCTTAAAAACTAAAAAGGCAGAGGAGTAAAATTCCACTTTCCGCGGTCACTGAGGACAAACCACCCAAGTTTCAAAATTATGGGTTTATATGACCGGAGTTTTGGGTTAGTGAGTTTCCCCCCCTATTGGGGGGGTGTCCCCCCTTTGGAGATTTAAAAGGGCTTGCTGAAGGTTCATTTTGAGAAGCATTTTTTGATCTTTCCCCCACTTAAGCAATATTTTTGTTAGGCAGAATTTTCTACCACTGCAGATATGAAGGGCTTATCCCCCCTATTTTTTTCAATCAAAGGGCATAAGGGGCAAGTTTTGGGTTTTTTAATTAAATTATTTCTTGCGGGTCTTTGCAACCCCAAAAGTTGTCTGTAATTTGCGGGAAAGGGGCGCCGGTATTATCCTTGGAATTTTTTTTGGTTTTTTGGTATTTTAGTCCTTGGGGGTTCATTCCAAAAAAAACTGGCCTCACCCTTGGTTTTAGGGGTTATCTTTTTTATATTTTTTTCTTTTCACAAGGAAATGTACCCTTGTTTTCCCTTTTTTCATGATTTTCTTTTGCTTCGGGGGGTGGCCCCTTTTGGGGTTGGGTTTTTTTTGAAAACTCGGAAACAAATTTGCAGTTTTGCACCCCAAGCCTTTTCTGGGATTGTATTCTTTTTAAAAACGGGAAAAGGCCAGAGGAGTCAAATTCCCATTTCCCGCGGCCCTGGGGAAAAAAACCAAACCAATTTTCGAAATATCGGTATAAAACCCGGGTTATTTGTTATTTGGAGTTTCCCCCCCTTTTTGGGGGTGTCCCCCCCTTTGGGACTATAAGCGGGTAAAGGGTTCTTTTGTGAAGCTTTTATTTGATTTTCCCCCAAAAGCAATACTGTTAGTTAGGCAGAATCATTTTACCCTGCAGATTTAAAATCCCTTATCCCCCCCTATTTTTTAAAATCAAAGACATAAGAGAAAGCTTTTTTTTAAAATTCAATTTTTTCTTGCAGCATTGCAACCCCAAGCTGCTCTGAAAGTTGCTGGAAGGGTTTTGCCCCGGTATTTACCCTTGGGAATTTATTGTTTTTTGGAATTTTTAAAATATATTTAATATTTATATATATATAATATATTTATATATATTTTGACTTCCAAAAAAAACGCAAAATTTTTGAAAGGCTTTTTTTTCGGGGGGAAAAAGGGGTTAATTACAATATTGAACCATTGGGGGATTTTGTTTGGGCCCAAGACTCGCGTGCGGGAAAAAACCATTGTGTGAGCAACACATCTTTCCCCGGCATTGGAGGGTAAACCCAAAAAAATGGCAAATGGTTGCTGATGTGAGGCCGTGCACCCAGGCAGAGCAATTTAAACCCAGCGACAAGTAGGGCAGGTATGCCCCTTTTTTAAAGCCGGCTACAAGGTTCAGGAAACCCGCCCTTTCCCTTTGAGCGCTACGGAGATGCCAAACCCTACAAAGCAGGGGAAAACGCAATCGTGCCCTGGGCCCATTGGGGCGGGGTGTGGTTGCCAGGCAGGTCGCCAAACATCTTTAACGTCCAAATCTAAAACCCATCTATCTCTGCAGAAACGAAATGTGAGTCACTGGTACCCTGATGATCGCCCCCGACGGGCCGGGCCTTGGGTCACCACACCCAAGATGGTTCCCCCACTTGTTCAAACCCCAATCTGCAGGACAGGGGGGAAAAAATCAGCCCCCTAAACTGCTCGACAGGTCCCGGGGGAATCCCCAGCAAGAATCAGCCCCAACCTATACGGCGGCATTTCGGGGAAAAACGGGCTAAAAACGTAGGGCCCTAAAGAGGCCCGGTTTACTGACCCCCAAGACACCCCCCCGGGCCCAGGCTTTGCGTGGGCACAAGCCCGAAAACGGGCCCCGAAAAAGGGGGGCGCATTTTGGGGACGTACTGTTCTAGATGAGACCCGTTTTTTTTTTTTTTGGACATGGGGGGGCCCCTTTGTCTTTTTTTGGGTTTGTGGGACCGGGTTTGAACGCTATGTAAACTCCTGGGGGTTTTTAAGACCCAAAACCCTGGGGGGGCCCCGGGGAACTTTAATGTTGGGGTCCCAATTTGGGCCCCTTAAACCCAACCCCATAGGCCCAGTAAATTTTTCAGAACTTTGGCCTGGCGCGGACAGGGGTTTTTTCAATGCACAGCGCTACATAAACCGGTTTGTTGGGACCCCATGTAATCCTTTTTTTGCGAAAAACCCCCCAAAAGGGGGGCCCTTTTCCAACAGGAAAATGAAGACCACACACCCCCAGGGCCCCCACCCCAGCAATTTTTTCCCAGAAAACACGTCAATGTTTGCCCGGGCCCAAACCCCCCCTGTCCTGTTTTAAAAACCCAAAGAACATTTTTGGGATGAACTTGGCAGAGGGGTTTGGACCCCCTGCATCCCGCCAGCAACAGCGGCTCAATTCACCGGCCCCACGTCCTTTGTGGGGGGGGTGGTGGGGCCAAAGGGGGGACCCCTCAACCCCTGGTCCATCAATGGGGGGCCCGGGGTTTGTCAAAGCGGGTTGTCAACGCAAATGGTGGCCACACAGGTTTTTAGGACTTCAAGGGGTTTGGTTTTTTCACGTGACCCTGGATTTTTCCACACAAAAGCCCTATTGTTTTGGACATTTTACCATTACCGGTGAAATTTTTAAAATTAAAATTCCTTTAAATTTTCTCGTTTTAAATCGGTAAAAATTGGGGGCCCAAAATAAATTTTTCCCCCCCAACCTTCAGCTTTTTTTTTTTTTTTGCGTTTTTTTTTTATGGGAAGTCAGTATTATATATAAAATTTATTGTTTTGTGTGTTTTTGTGTGTGTGTGTGTGTGTTGTGGGGTTTGGTTTTGTGTTTTTTTTTTTTAATATATTTTTATTCCTCATCTCCCCCCCCCTCCCTTTGCCCCTCGCTTTCCAGCTGTACCCCACGCCCTGATCCTTTAAAACCTTCCACCCCCCCCCCCCCCCCCAAACCTCCCCCCCCCTTTAAATTTTCGTTTTTTTCCCGAGGGCTGATTTGCTGTAATGCTTTTTATAAATTTAAAAGTCAACCCCGAAATTTCCCAGTCCCGAAAACCTTTTACAGCATCATATCATGCCAAATTTTTGTGTCACCCAGGCTTTAAAAAAAGTTCCCCTATTTTTTGGAAGCTTGAAAAATTTAAATTTTTTTTTACACTGCAAAAAAAATTTCATCTTTGACATAGGAAAAATAAATTTAAAAATTATATTCCGTTTTTGGTTTTGATCACCTTTACGTGTAGGGTTTGGTTGATGCTGTCTGGGTGAAAGGTATCGGTTTAATTCCCGGGGACTGTCTTTAGGCGGACGTGGTGGCGCCATCCCGGGCGGAAATTTTCAGTATGTTTGGGTTTCCCCGTTTAAAAAATTTTTTGTCGTCGGGGGGGTTGTAGGTGGTGGGCCTGCTTACGTTGGATCGAACGGCGCCCTGAACAAGCCTAAGTTTACTCCCGGGGAGTGCAGGGTTTTCCCAGGGGGGGTTTTTTTCCCCTGACAACCCGGGCGTTGGATGCTCCCTGTGGGTTGCCGATGCGGGGTTTTAGCAGGGGGGGGGCCCGGGGGGTTTTTTGGGGGGGGGTTTGGGGCAAAGGGTTTGGGAAAGAGCAGCGTGGGTACAATGGCCCCGAGGTTTGGGAAGAAAAAAGATGTATAAAGGAACAAATAAAAAGAAAAAATAGATAGATAAACAAGTGAATAGATGAATTTAAAAAGGGACCCCCCCCCCTGAAGCCCCCAACCCCTCGTCACCCATATGACGCTGAAAACCCCGAATAAGCTGGAAAACAAAGTCATGTAAGTCTCTCTCTCTCTCTCTCTCTCTCTCTCTCTCTCTCTTCTCTCTCTCTCCCAAGGCGTTCCAAAAACCCCTCCCCTTTTTCTGGGCGTATTTATATCTTTCCCTTTCCTTTGCGTTTAAAGTTCGATTTCCCTTTTGTTCATTTGATTTTGTCCTCCTTTTTGTTTCAAATTTCGTGAAATTTTTCTTTTTTTCATGGGAATTTCATTGGATATACCAAACCCCCTTTTAAAAGGGGCATGATTTTTGGGAAAAAATTATCCGTTTTCCGTATCTCCCCCCCCCCCCCCCCCCCTCTTTTCTCTCTCCCCTCTCTCTCTTTGTAAAAGATTTGAAGAGTTTAAGACGCAAAAAAATAAAGTTATTTCAATGGGGGGGTCGTTCAAAAATTTTTTTTTTTTTTTTTAGAAATTTTAATTTTCCCAAGGCCCTAAAAAAAATTCTAAAACCCAAATTTGGGGAAGGGGAGTATAGTCTTATACGTGTTTAAATTTTGACCAAAAAACATCTCGGTTTTGATGAATTTCTTTCGATGGTTTGGGAAACATTTCCTTAAAAACTGCAATTTGAAAAAATTAAATGAGAAAGGAAACCCATACGAAAAAAATTAAACCCCTGGGTTTTTTTTTTTGAGTCTAAAAATATCGACAAAGAGTTGGGGGTTTTTCCAAAAGTGTTAAAGGGGTTTTCTTGTTTTTGTTTGTT
>JAFLJL010006733.1:12500-46821 GCA_018398815.1 Conus ventricosus
TCTATCTCTCTCTCCTCCCTCCTCTCCTCCTCTCTCTCTCTCCCCTCCTCCCTCCACTCTCTCTCCTCCTCCTGCTGCTCCTCGTGCGTCTCTCTCCCTGGCGGGGTCGGGGTCGTCGGGTCTCCTCTGCAGCGACACACGGACACAGCACACACACACTACACACATTACATACTAAGTTACGGCGTGCTGCGCGTGGCGTTGCGTGCGCGTGCGCGCACACGCATACACACATACACAATTCAAGTACATACACACCAATACCACACACAGTTGCGGACTAGCGCGCGCACGCACTGCACCACGTGCGATTCAATTAGCACACAATGCAAACGCGCGGCCAACTCCTCTCCACACATACTCCAACACCATAACGTCTGAGGGATCATTCGTGCATCGTGCTATGGTCGTAGTGCGGAGCATGGGTGGGGGGTGTGTAGGGTCTCTCGGGTCTGACGTGGGCGCTGCGGCGGGGGGGAGCGCGCGTGCTGCTGGCGACGCGGCGGGTGCGTGGGGCCGCTTCTCGGGTCTCTCTCCTCCTCTCTCACTCCTCTCTTCCTCTTCAAACACACACACACACATCAACACACACACACAACACACACACAACACACACACCACAACACACACACACACACACACACACACACACACACACACACCCAACCCCTTCCAAAGCGCAGCATGAGCAGCACACAGCGACACCAGGGTGCGCGTGCTGTGTCGAAATCTGCTCACACGCAGTCGTGGCTTGCTCAGTACATGGCTCACGCAAACAATGCAGCTCTCTCCACGAGCGACGGGGGCGCGAGAGGGGCGCGTAGGAGACACGGGGGCCGGGGGTCGGACTAGACGGGTCACGGTGGGGGCTTGGGCGAGTGCGAGAGCGAGGGCGGGCTGGTCAGCGGGGGACACAGGCACACACACCTGCGCCCTTATCTGTGTACTTATTCTTTCTGTCGGGGGCGGGGCACGGTGCAGCACTAGTGGGGGGGTGGGGGGCGAGCGAGGGTGGCACACACGATGGCGGAGTGGGGCGCAGCACCAGCCGAGAGCGACGGACCAACGACACGTGGACAGGTTAGCTTTCACCTCTACCACACGAGCACACGACACAACACACACACACACACACACCCACACACACACACACACATACAAAAATATGAATATATATATATATATATATATATAATATATCTATATAAATATATATAAATATACTCATATATATATAACACACAACATGCACATACACACACAATACACAGCATATACGCACGTCGTATTCTATCACACATAACACACAACAAGCACACCCGTGCCTGTGTGTGTACGCTTTTAACAACACACACACACACACAACACACACACACACACACACACACACACACACACACATCACACATCCACACACACAACACACACACAACACACACACAAACACACACACACACACACAACAACACACACACACACACACACACACCAAGGTCTAATATTCACGAAATGGATAGACGTTAAAGGGATTACTCACCTATAATTACAAATCACTTTTGACCAAATACACGTTTGGCAAGTGTCGTATTGCGAAACCTCAGCCCTGAATCAGCTCGCCTGTGCACTCATCTTGCAGTGAGAGGCATCATTTCCTGCGGACCGGGAAAGCGAGAGCAGAAACAGGAACGAGAGCCTCGATGAAAGGGGGGTTACCCGATTGAATGAGGTAGAAAAGCCAAGTCACTCTTTATGTTTCGGCTGAAGTGAGATGGGCGAATGTGTGGGCTGTGTCTGTAGCGGAATTTCTATCAGTAAATAGGCCAAAGAGTAAGCGTTTCATGCTGTTTCAGGTGCTTCCAGCCAGTGTAGGCGATGTGGATAATGTTGTCACACAACGAGAAAGATTTTGTGCTTCGGGCATTTATCAAGGCATTTGCTGTCGTCACTTTAAGAAGCAAGTTTCCAAGACCAACATACTTGGAAGGTAAAGGTGGAAGCTGGAATTCGATCCGAAGATAGCTGAAAGAGGATGCTGTACCAAACTATTAAAACAGAAAAATGTATTAAAGGCACTTCTCTTTCATTCGCCAGCCTGCAAGTGCAGCCTCAAACGAAACAGTGACACGGATTCAGTCAGGAGCAAGAAGCCAAACACAAGAGACGTAAAGAAGGTAGGTTTGTGGAATGAGTGGTTAATCTTATTGGTTTTCATTTCATTCTCATGATGGTTTTGTAAAGACAGTTGTATGGTTTTTGTAATGTTGGCATCAAACTGAAAACTTACATTGTCACGTTCAGTTCACATATGCCAGAGTTATAGTGTCGTCCAGTCAGTCACATTGCTGCTGTCACTGAAATGTGCATGTCTGTGATTAATATTGTTTCCCCTGCTGTTGCTGTTTCCCAACAAAACTGAAGGTATATGAAACTTATTAACAAGAAATGTCCATGTCCACAAATAACAGCCTTGTTGGACTCCAGTGAATAATATAGGGGTTTTTTATATTTCGAGGACATTGCAGACATCAGGCATCCCTGCAAGTTCATTCTGCCAACAACCATAAGCTTTAGTAAGTGAAAAATTCACCAGTATTTGGATACCAGGATGGCGACAAGTGTGCATTTTTAAGATATATGCAGTTGCGGTGGTATGTCCTGTATGTTGTAACTGCCCTGGATAGTGATAGGAATAATGACTTAGATCTGCAGCTTAGATCTGATGTACGGCACTTCACGCAACAGTTTTTTTAAAATCACAGCCTAATCTTTGACTGAAATATATTTGTAAAAGACCCCTCAGATTCTACTTGCGTTTGAGGAACTTCGAATTTTAGTGAGGAGTGAGATTGAAAATGATGAATGTAAAACAAAAGTGTGTGGTGTATGTGTGTGTGTGTCTCTGTGTGTGTGTGTGTGTGTGTGTGTGTGTGTGTGTGTGTGTGTGTGTGTGTGTGATGTGAGTGTGGTGAGTTGTGTGTTTCGTACTTTAATTTAATGTTATCCACTTTACAGTGATCTTAGACAAAAACAAGAGACAAACGAACAGGCATACAAACAAAGACAAAACAGAAAAACACATGTAAAAGGGTCCGATGTGAGTAGGTCGGTGTGTGTGTGTGTGTGGGGGGGGGGGGGGGGGGGGGGGGGAGGGCATACATGTGTGTGTTGTTTTAAAAATGTCATTAAAAGTGTATGGAGTGTGGAGGTAGTGTAGTATACTAATCTTTGCATGCATAGTCTATTTAATTAATGAGATACCAATAAGTGACTATCACTTTAACCCCATTCTAATCTACCAGCACAACGGTAAACTGCTTTAGCCTGGATTCATATCTGAACATTTTTAAAGAAACAAAACATTTTTAACCATTGAATAATAAAAAAAAAACCCAAATCAAACAAATAACTCGAGAATCAAAGTAAATGTCCAACTGGACTCTTAACAATAGCCCTAACAACTTCTACAGCCTTCGCTTCGTTCCCAAAAATGTCCCAAAAATTCGCGATTGATGGGTTCAAACTTAATAACCAAGTAGGTAAATATTTTTTAGTATTTCTGCAAAGGAAGATGACATGGAATAGTGTAATATTTTGGCCACAAATGCAAGTGACATTTTTACAATATTTTGTTTTGTATGCATCAAGTCTGAGTCTAAATATCAGACTCTTCAAAAGTCGTTCCTGGTGGAGATTGTGTCCCGTTTTATATTTTACGAGCTTCTTAAAGAATTTTCCCTTGTTGTCCTTTATTATGCTTAGACACTCTTTTTGTCTTCCTATCACCGAATCCTTGATGCTTTACCTAAAAGGCTATAATTTTCATACAAGGATAAAGGAATATTTATTTTTGTAAAGATCTTTTCCTTAGCTGCACCATTTTTGGCTAACCGATCAGCCCTTTCATTTGCTGCTAAACCACAATGTGATGGAATCCAACAAAAGTCAATAAAAGAACCACGTAAAGACAAAAAATTAATTAAATGGTATATCTCAGATATCATTTCTCCTCTCACTCTTGTATGAGAATATTTTAAAGCTTGTAAGACAGATTTTGAATCGACACAAAATATATTTGAAATATGGAATATGGAAAACTAAGAAGATAGTTCAGTGCCATAATAATGGCAATTAGCTCTGCTGTGAATACAGAGTAATTTTTCCCAATGTGATACGATTTCTCTATTTTTAATGATGGAATAATGAATGCAGCACCTGATAATTGGTTTTCAAGTAGAGAACCGTCTGTATATATTTTAAGATGATTTATATAATTTTCGTTTATATGTGCCTTGACATATTGTTGGCAGCATGTTCCCATCACTTTTCCTTAAATCTGTATAATTAATATCGAAATTAGCCTTACTAAGCTCCCATTGAGGAACATTACTGTAACTCGTTTGAGGAGCTACTGTTTGGGGTTCAACACCAGTGTCACCGATCGGCGGTACTAAATCAGCCGTCCATAGTGTTTGGAGTAATGGTAGTTTAGAAATAGAGAGCGTGTGCGCGTGTGCATATGTGTATATGTGTGTGTGCGAGCGTGCGTGTGTAAGATTTGGGGTTTTGGTTAAGGTGGAAGGTTAGGCTAGGTAGGGTGCTGGGGAAATAAAGACATACAATATTCTTGATTCAGTCTTCATTATGGGAAGGAGTGGAAGCGAGAGGTTGTTTAGTTCGTTTGTACCCTTTTGCTTACTTTGGTTTCTACACCAGAGAGGCGGGAGTTAGGATATCGGCTGTTGTTGTGTTGCAAGCTGTGAGTTTGTTGTTGATAAATTGTCGTGTTGTTGCACGAGCAAACAACTAGTCGTTGTTCCGGCGTGTCAGCTCTGCGGAGGGGATACGCTGTTGACCAATCGCTGTTTTGTTTTGTGAGTAGAGTTCGCTTGGTTCGACCAGGTCGGAATGTGTGGGGTAGCTTCACTTCCGGTCCCCTGGTGTTTCGTCGGAAGTTGGGACCGCCTTGTAGTTGCGGGGCAGCGCGTTAGTCGAGCTGAGTGACTTCGAGTGTCTTAGTCAGTGCCAGGTCCTCGTCGGGTCTGTGAGTGCCCTTGGCCCCCTGGGCCGGGTTTGTGTCGTCTCTGTTGGCAGCACTTCGCCCAGTTGAAGAATTGTGTGGTTGAACGTCTGTTTGTGCAGGTTGGTGATTTGTTAGGTTCATGGTGGTGTGGTTCGTCATGTTGTCTTGGTATTTATGGCGAGTTGTTCATTAGTTGTCATGTTATGTTTAGTTGTATTATGTTTGTTGCGTATACTGTGTGGTCTGGTATGATTCGTTTGGTTCTTGTTGATGAAATTCTTGTCTGCGGTTGTGTTGTTGCTTATTTCTGTATATTCTGTAAGTAGTGTACATAGTGGTTTTCCTGAGTTCGATTGTCATGTGTCAGTTTGGCTAGACAATGTGAGTTCGTTATATTAACCGTGTGGACGGTGATGTAGATATTGGTTGTGATTAGTTCATGTTAATTTCAGGGGGGTTGTAAGGTTGTAATACGAGGTTGCATTTGTTGAGGATCTTAGTATGGTCGGGGTGCAGATGTGTTTGCGTGAATGTAAAGGGATTGTGTCATTTCAGTTGTAAATAGTAGTGGTTCGTTGAAAGTGATTAATGATCTCGGAGTCGACCTGCACGGCGTTGGTGATAGGGTAACTGGCAGTAAGGGCCAAGGCTAATTGTATGTCGAGTGGTTTTATACCGGGAGTACGGTCGTGGGCTTATTCAAACTTATTATTGGTGTCTTCTAACTTTCGTTACGAGTCATGGTTCTTGACGCGTGTGTCGTGCGCGTGCAGAAGTATTGGTGATGTATGCATGTGGTACAGGGACAGTGAGTCAATTATGGTCAGAAGTTTTGTTAGGTAAAGACAGTCGTCACACATGCAGGGATGTATGTGTTTGTGGACAGAATAGGGTTGTTCCCCCCCCCCCCCCCCCCCCATATCAATAGAGGAAGATATTTTAGGTTGCAGGGAGATTAGTCCATTATGAATTTATAGTAGTCGGAAGTAAGGGGTAGGGTAAAGTTTAAGGCGGGTAGGTCAGCAGTTGATTGGATAAAGACAGAGGTTGTTGCAGCATGTAATATGGTATATGAAGGAGTGGTTGTGTTGGCATAACAAAGATTAACACTGATTGTCTGACAATAGATGACATGATTGATGGGGGGGCTGGATGGAAATTTTGCTGAATACATATTCTTGTTTTGTTATTTGGTTATAATTGACAGGTGCAAAAGAGGATGAGATGTGAAGGATTGTGGCGGCGAGCCGATTCTTGTGTATGAATATGCTAGAAAACTGTGAACCGTTAGAAATTGATAAGTTCTTTTGTTTTGTTGTTTCTGAGATGTGTATTAATACTGAGTACTATGTGGAAAAACATTTCCTTGTGAAATTGCTAGTTTATTTAGTATATTCTAAAGGGGGCCCATGGAGTCCGTGTTGGATTGCTTGGTTTGGGATTATTTATCTGAGAATTGTTGTGCGAGTCATAATTTCATATGTTAAATAGCGTAGATTGGGTCAGAGGTTATTGTGTTACTGTGTTGTAAAGGTTGGCAGGGAATGGATTGATAATCCAAAGTAACGGGTTATGGGGGGGTGTATTCGAAATTCAAGTGGTCATCTCATTCCCGTGTGGGAGGTAGGCAAGGGAGATGGAGAGTTAAGCTTTACAGGTAGCCTATGCGGCATTGATGACTCGGGTAGTAGCAACATTACAGTAGTGGCCTACAGTGGTGTCAGGCCTGGTAGTATCCTGTTCCGGCCTGAGGGTGGGGCCAGTCCACGCAGTCTGCTGGCAGCGTTTGCGGCAGTTGTGTGCGGGCGGGCGTCCAGTTGCCTTGCTTGCTGTCCCAGGAGAGGGAAACCATCCAGGCCGTGGCCGTTTTTCGGCTACCCCCCAAACCCCCCCCCACCCACCCCACCCCCCCCCCAGGGGTTCTACCGGGGTTTCTCATGCCACCTGTTTGCTTACCGGTTCGGGTCCTGTGAGAGGGGGCGCTGCACCAGACCTTCCTCCACCCTCAGTGCGGCGGGGCCTTCAGAGGAGGAGGTGTCCTGTCGAGCCGGACTCGTCGAGAGGGCGTCATGGTGTGTTGGAGACGTGCGCCAGGTGTCGTGCCAGCGCTGGGGAGGAGTCAGAACGGTGAGGAGTCACGGTCGGCGCCGGTGGTGTAGAGTCTTGGGGTTCAGTCTGTGTGAGCCGCGAACAGCGCTGAGGTGCGGAGTTCATCCGAGGAGGAGTCAGCCTGCGAGGGTTCCACGGGACAGCGCAGGAGGAGCGGAGTCATCCGTGGAGGTAGTCAGTCTGTGAGGGTCCCGGAAGTGCCAAAGGACTAGAGTTCCGGGCCGGCATTAGGTTGTCCCATGGGTGTTGTAGAAGGGGTGTAGCGGTTAGGTGTGGGATAGGGGTGTAGCTAATGCCTCTTTTGGGACGTAGTGGCCAGCACAGTGTAGGGTACTTTTCGTTTGCCTCCTTAGGGACGCAGTGACAGTGGGATAGGGGTCCCGGGTCACAGAGTAGGGTGGGTCCTGGGGAGAGGTGTGGGTTGGTAGCAGTTTAAGTTTAGAAGTCCCTTGGGTTTTTTTTCTTGTCCCTATAGTTTGCCACCACGTGTGCGGGATTTCGCTGCGTCCCTAGGTCGCTGTGAATTATTACCGCAACTGGTTGTTTTAATATAGGTTAGGGTTATCTGGGTCGTAGTAGGGTAGGGTGGGTCAGTTGAAGAAGGGGGATACCGGTGTGTGGTTGTAGGATGACGTGAGTGGTGGGCCGCCATGGTAGTTTGGGTGGGTGTATAATGAGGTGCGCGTCGTGATTGTTAAAGTTGTGTTAGTGTGCTGTGTAGTCTGCTATAGTGTGTAAATGGTGTGGGTAGGGTGGTAGGGCCGTTACCGTTAGCGATCGTGACATTTGGTTGGAGATGCGGCGGGGGTACTTAGGTGGTTTGGGTAGGTGATAGGTAGCTAGAATGGAGGTAGGGGGGTGTCTCGCTCTCCGGTGTGTACGTCGAGTTTTTTTGGGGGAAAAAAGGGGGAGGAGAGGTTTGGTGGTGGAGCGTAACCAGTACCCTGGAGGTGGTACGTAGTGTCCCTGTTCACTTCAGGAGGTTTTATGGCAGTGGGCCAGGGCACGATGTGTTGGTGTGAATGGGTTGGCGCTACCGAGTGATTGAGGTATGAGTGATCAATATATAATGAGTGGGTGTTGGAAGTGTGAGTGACTACGCAGTACTGTGTAGGTGAGGTGCCGGAAGGGTACCAGGCGTCTGTTGTGTCCCTTGTGGTAGACCCCAGTGAGTAGAGTGGTACCCACCCGTGACTGTGCCGTTGTGTGCTCGGATATCCTGTGGGGGTTAAGGGTAGTGTAAGCCCAGGTGACTGTGCGTGGGAAGCACGAGGGTGCGCAGTGTTGTGACACTAAGGGGTGTTGTGAGTGCACCTGGACTTGAGGGGTGCAAGTGCACTGTGATCGTGTGGGTGCGGCCTACCAGAGACAGTTAGGCCCGTGACTTGTAGTCCATGTGAACTGGTGCACATGCACAGTGGACGGTGAGAATACGGGGTCACGTGATTGGGTTTGTGCCCAGACAGCGCATTGGTAATATTGTATGGATTAGAGTCCATGTGGGTGTATGTATGAAGTACACAAGTGTGGGTGGAGTTATGCTTGCTGCGTGACTCATTGAGAGTATTGTGTACTTGTGCAGGTTGCTTCAGGGGCTAGTGCGTAGTCGGGAACCTCCAGTTGCGCTCAGATCGCATACTGTACGTTGATAGCTCTGGTGGTAAGGGTAAACCTATGTCTAAACACACCCCGAGCCCATCCGCAGTACGACCCGATAGTGTCATGGATCCACAGGCCCTACGGCAGATACCAAACCTAAGGTTAGTGACCAGATGCGGGGTGGATCAAGAACAGGGGACGGGGGCTTATGCAAAGTTTGCCAAGTTGGGAGCGGCGATGGGTTTAGCTGGGGAGAGCTCGCCAAGTTCGTCACAGACTCGGTGCGTAATGAAGACGAGAAGCAAAGGTTAAAGCAGAAGGATGAGGATGAGAAGATAGCAAGAGAAGCAGAGTTGGAGCTCCGGATGGAGGAGAAAGTGAGGCAGAAGATGAAAGGAAGAAGAAGAGAAAGCTGCTAGGCAGAGGGAGTTAGAGTTACAGCAGAGGAAGATTGAAGAAGAGAAAGCTGATAGGCGAGGAAGGATGAAGAAGAGAAAGCTGCGTAGCAGAGGAGTTAGAGTTACAGCAGAGGAAGATTAAGAAGAGAAAGCTGATAGGCAGAGGAAGATTGAAGAGGAGAAAGCTGATAGGCAGAGGGAGTTAGAGAGGCTGAGGATGAAGGATGAGAGGGAACTGGAACTGCAGAGGAAGAAGATGGAGGAAGAAAGGGCGATAAGAGAAATAGAAGCTCAAGCACGGCAGGCCGAGTTAGATCTCAAGAGACGGAAAGATGAAGCTGAGTTGGAGGCTAGAGAGCGTGAGCTAAACATACAAGAGAGACAGGCCTCAGAGGAAGCAGCGCATAAAAAATGCTTGATTGAGGTGAAGGAAACGAAGCGTGTCCACCTTGAGCCGTTAGGAGAGAACGACGATGTGGACGCTTTCATCGCCCCAATTTGAGCGTGTAGCCCAGGGCCCGTATGCACGTCGGTCCGTTTAGTGGACTAACCGCGTTTATCTCCTATACGGGCGGATAGGCGGGAAAAATCGGTATGCACGTCAATCTGGTTAGCCATCCTATACGGATTTTCGCGTTTAAAGTTATCGCACCTCTGGGGGTCCGATAGCGGGCCTAAACGCGTGTAAAATATGGCGGCACTCTTGTTTTTCCAGACACGACAGCGGCGTCTTCTGCGAAGAAACCGATTTTCCGGGACCGTACTAATCCCTTCGACACGTACGACGACAGAGAAGTGTTTCATAAGTTCCGATTTCGTCGGCAGCACATCCTGGAACTGACGCGTCAGGTGTCAGCTGACATCACTCTCACGAATCGCGGATTCACCCTCACTCCCCTGCAGCAAGTGCTCGTCACTTTGCGCTATTTTGGCCACGTCAACATTTCAAAAAACTTGGGAGAATTGGTCGGCGTGGCCCAAAGCCCGACAGTGAGCCGAACTGCAGAGATTTGACTAAACCGCTTTGTTAGAAAACCCCGGGCAACATATTTTTCCTTTCCGATAAACCCCAGTGCAAAACAGAACCAAACGAGTGCTCCCCCAAAATTTACGGATTCCCCAACCCCGGGGGGGTGAAATCGGGGGAACCCCTTTTGGCTTTCCCGCGGCCACACAAAGGGAACATAAATTTCCCGTCAAAAAAAAAGGATACCATTCAATAAAATTCAGGTGGACTCTTTACCCCCCCCCCCCCCCCCCCCCCCCCCAAACACCTCTGTTGTGCGTGGTGTGTGTGGGTTTTGTGTGTGTTTGGGGGGTTGGGGGTGTGTTGTGTGTGTGGCATGCGTGGCGTGCGGTGCCTCGGTGGGGGGGGTGGGTATGGGGTTGCGTTTTGTGTTGTGCGTGCGTCCGGGCTCTCCGTGCGTGCGGGTGTGTGTGCGTGCGTGGGGGGTGCTTTGCGGCTGCGTGCTGCTGCGTGCGTGGCCGTGCGTGCGTGGGTGTGTGTGTGTGGTGTGTGTCTTTTTTAGACAAAAAAATTTAGTGAGTATGAAAAAAATTTATTGTTTTCCCTTCATTTCGGCTTTTATCAGGTGTCTGTGACGCGGACCCGTCTTCTTAAAACCTGTGGGGCCCCAAGGGGCCCGGGGGAGCTTTGAAAGATGCGAGGGGTTGCGTAAAGGGCCTTTGTTCGATGCTTTTCGAAAATAATGCCAAAAAACCCCCGGGATGGGCCCTTTGCGCTGGGGGGCCAGGGGAAAAAAGGGCAGCTGACGGGTTTTTTTACGCCACTTGCCAACCCCAAAAACACGTGGGCGAGGAACTAAAAGGGCTAAAACAATGTCTGCTCGATCTTCTGTGGAAAAAAGGGCAGGGGGTGTGCTGAAGGGGCCGCTGGCTTTTCCCTTCGGCGTCTTGGGCGGGGCCCCACAAAAGGGCCCTGCTGGTGATTGTTGTTGCTTTAAAGGGCACAACAAGCAAGGCGGCTGAAGGGGAAAACCCCTTCGGTTTCTGCCAGTGACCCCCAGCTCCAGTGATGACGACGGCAGCGACCCCAACTCCGGGGGCTGAACAAAACGCCCCGCCAGCGACAGATGACGGGAGGGGCCCCCCAGGGGGCTGCCGGGTTTTAAACCCCGCCAGACAAGTTCATCAAAAAACAACTTCTAAAACGACAGGCGAGTCTTCACTTTAAACAACACAACACATTTGCAAAGGCAACCTAAACCCACATTCCATTCATACAATGAAAGGGAAAACAATTTTTTACACAATACATTTATTTCCAAAAATAGACTAAAGCATCACGTCCCACACTCCCCCCAATAGGGGCATTATAGCTAAAAAACTGATCTGAACAAAAAATTTTTGAAACTGCTATAGCCCCAACTTTTTAAACCCTGTGACTAGATTTTTAACCCAATCCCACCAATCCCCCGGGAACAGAAGGGGAAGAAGAAAAAAAAGAAAGAAATGCACCCCTTGCCCCCTCAGGGCTGCAAAAAAATTAAATTTTGGTAAACCGAAAAAAAGTTTTTAAATTGAAAAAGAACCGAAAACAGCCACAACCGAAACAAGGTGAACCTTCCAAATACTTGACCCCTAGGGCTTTGCCCTTTAAACTTAAAAAATAACAAAAAAAAAAAAGGGGGAAAACCTTCACGAATACTTTGGGGCCATTTCCCTTTGCCATTACTTAAAAAAAACAACCAAAAAAAAGGTAAAAACCCTTAAAACAAATTTTTTGACCCCTATGTTTTTGCCATTATTTAAAAAATAACAACCAAAAAAATGTAAACCTTCACAAATACTTTGAGCCTTATTTTTTAAACCATTATTTTAAAAAATAAAAAACCAAAACAAGGTGAAACCCTTTCACAAATAATTGAGCCAAAAGTTTTAAAAACCTTTTATTTAAAAAAATTTAACAACCAAAACAAGGGAAACCTTCACAAATACATTGACCCATAGGCTTTGACCTTTAACTTTGCCCTTTAAATTAAAAAAAATAACAACCAAAACAAGGTAAAACCCTTTCCCCACAAATACATTGACCATATGTTTGCCAAAATTTTTTTAAAAAAAAACAAAAAAAACAAGCAAAAAAAACTGAAAAAAAAAAAAATAAAAAAAACATAAAGCCGAAAAAGGAAACTTTCATTTTTGCCCAAAATATTTTAAATAAAAAAAAAATTGTTTGATTAAAGTAGAAAACGGGGTTTTCCCCAAAGTAGATGGGAACGTATGTTTGGCGAACCGTGGCAAACCACCTTTTCCAGAATTTCAAACCCAAAACAAATTATCCTGTCCCTTCTCCAGCTTCTCAATTTTCCCGCTGCATCTTCCGAAATTTTTAGTCGTAAAACCGCTTTTCCTAACCTTGCTCTCCTTCCCCTCTTAAAATTTCACCCCTTCATCAACCAAATTTAAAAAATTGCCTTGTTGAACATTGCAGGCTTTTCCAAAAACCTTTCGCCTTTTTTTTTTGTTTTTCCCCAGGGGGTGCGGCACCGCATCAGGAGTAAAGTGACTTGCCGGGTTTTGAAGGGACCAAGAAACCTCCCCCCATCCTCCCTCTCGACTTGGTTTAAACTGACTGGGTTTTCCCGCCGCAAATTAGGCTGTAGATGTAATAACTTCTAAGCCAAAAAAACGCTTTTCAAAGTTTCGCTCGAAAACAAAAACCCAAGACTGTCATTTAACCCTTGCATACTTAATTAAACAAACATCTACTTGCAATTTTTATCAAGTTTTTTTCGTTTTTTTATTTAACGTGTGGAAATTTTTCTTTTTCCTGCCATGCGGGGCCCAGGGGTTGAAAAGGGTTTTCCCGGCATTTTCAGACCAGGGGGAGCAGCCCCCGGGGCTGCATCGTATTGAAATAAATTCATTCAAAATTTATTTCACAGGTGTACAAACGTGTGTGTTTTTGTGTGTTTTGGGGTGTGTGTGTGGTGTGTGTGGTTGTTGTGGTGTGTGTGTGGGGGGGGTGAAGGAGGGGAAACAAAGAGAGAAAAAGGAGAGAAGAGGGGGAAGAAGAGAGAAGGAAAAAGAAAAGAGAGAGAGAAGGGGAATTTTTTACTTTACCCCAATGCCCGGATGTCTGGGGGAAAACTGAACCCCCCCTTTCTTGGTTTTTCCGAAAATGTCGAAGCCGGCAGTGCTGTTTTTCACTTTCCCTGCAATGGCCATTCAATAACATTCTTTTGTTAATTTAAAAAAAACCCCAAGTTTAGATTTTAATAATTTAAAAATGTGCCTTTCTTGGGGCCTAATCTTAAAAACCCCCAAGCGGGTTACAAAAAGAATTAAAAAAATAAATAAATCAAAAAAAAGCAAAACCAATTAAATAAACAACCCAAAAAAAATCTTCCAAACAAAACCCCCCCAAAAACATTTTTAAAATGTTAAGCTGAGAAAACAAAAAACAACCCCACCCCACAAAACACACACACACACACACACACACAACACACCCACACAACACCAGGGGAAAACCCCACAAAAAACACACACAACACACCACCGGGACACACGCCCGGTGTAGGGGACATCTGCTTTTTGACAAAAGGGGAAGGGATGACTGGAAGAGGGTATCCCTTTAAAAGGGGAAAAACCCTTTAAAAAAAGGAGGGAAAAATCCCCAGAGCCCGGAAAAGATAAAAAGGGAAGGTTTTTGTTTAGATTAAGTTTAAATTTTAAAAAAATTAAGTTTAGATTTCCGCCCCGCAGCGTTCCCCGCTTTGCAAAATAGATCAAAAATGACAAAAAACAAAACGGGGTTTTGAAAACATTTAGGGCCCTGTAATTTTTATTGGCTTTTAAAAGGGGTAATGAAAAAAACCGGGAAAATCACCGGGCAATCCGGGGGGGGAACAAGTTTGACTTTCCCCCATGATAGACAAAACCTTCTTCGTAGGGCACTGGCGCGGTGCTGGCCCTCCTCCCTTTTCGCCTGTCCTCCTTTTTTTTTAGAACCGACGCCTTTTTTGTGCTCTCCATTTCTCCTTCAAATCCGTTCGAAATTCCACACCCCCGCCGCAAACGTTCACCTTGGATGCTATTCTTCCATATTTCCTTCTTCATTATGGTTGGGTGGCGGGTGTGGGTGCTGAAAAGGGTCCAAAATGTTTTTACCCTTTCAGCTCTTCAAGTAGTAATTTTTAACTTCCAGCACTGAAGTTAGCCGTTTCCCGGCCCTTTTTCCCATTTTCCCCCATGCGCAAATTTCAGTGTAGTTGGATTTAAAAACCCCAAGCACACAGGGACCCGGTTTTCCCAAATAAACTTGGGGGTTTAGCATACGTTTTTGTTTTGCCCCGTCTGCATACCCAAAACCTTTTGGGGTTTTTTTACGCCGGGTTTGGGCCCGTATAGCTAAACCCCCGTTTAAGCTTCTCTAAAAGCGTTTAAGCTAAACCCCCTTCTGGTGCATACGCCCCAGATTTGCAAGTTGGGGCGAGACCCCATGGCCCCCAAATCGGGTTCCTGCTGAGGGAAAGGCTAGAGAAGGGGGGGCGTGGTGGGGGGGGTTTTTTTTTGTGGAAAGAGTTAAGCGACTATGAGAGAAAAAAGAGCGCCCCGTTTTTTAAACCACTTCAGGGTAGAAAGCTGAAGGGCCCACCGGGGGAAAAATTTTTTGAAACATCAAGAAGGGGCGCCCGCTGAACTTTCGCCCAGGGCTGGGGAAGGGGTGAAGGGGGGTTTTTCCCCCTGGTGGTGGCGCGGGGAAAGGGGAGAGTGTGGCAGAGGATGTAAAGGACCCGCTTTTTTAAGAACAGTTTTACCAGCTGCTGTCCCCAGAGTTCACGATTGAGGTCCGGAAGACATCCCCGAAAAATGTTGAACAAATGGCAACAGAAGCTACTGTTTTAGCAGAGGCCAAAAGATTGGGGAGGAAGGCGAAGCAAGACCGAACAGTTAACCAGCCCAACCTGGGTAATAGGCGTGAAACAGCAGGGAGCCAGCCTACAGAGAGGTCCCAACACAGGGATGGTGCACTACAGCAGCAGAACAGGAGATCAGAAGGGCCTAGATCGACCATAGTCTGTTTCAACTGCAGGAAGCCGGGTCACATCGCTAGGAAATGCCCCGAGCCCCATTCCGTTGGAGCTGTTCATTGTTGCGACCAGCCCCAAGCTCGAGTAGTCCCTACGTTGTGTCGCCCATGCGCTGAGCAGCGGTACGATCCTGCGTGCATTGTAGAGGTCAACGGAGCTCCGGCAAATGGATTACGAGACACTGGTGCCGGATACACCGTAGTGGCCCAATGGTTGGTACCAGCAGACGCGTACACAGGAGAGACAGTTCCAGTAGTGTTGGCTGAATCCAGATGTAGGTCTGTGTTACCTGTGGCGGTAATAGAGTTGAAGTCGCATTCATCGAAGGGAGTTGGAGGTTTTGGTTATGAATAGCCCTGTGCAGGAAGTCCTGATCGGAAACTTCGCAAAGAGAGAAGGAAATTCCGGTTGGATACGGGTGCCTGTATACGCAGACCCGGCATTGGTAGGGGCAGTGCAGACACGTGCGCAGAGAGCCAGGGAGCAGCAAGAACCAGTACCACTGCCCGTCGAGGAGTGCATTCTGAACACCTCTACCCAGCAGTTAATTCAGATGCAGGACCAGGACGAAACCTTGAGGAAGGCTCGAAGTGAGGGTGAAGCAGGGACGCACTTCCATACCAAGTTTGGACGAGTCGAGTACGCTCGGAAATCTGGTGTACTGGTCAGGCGGTTTGAGGGTCCCAAGGACGTAGTGAGTCAAATCTGCGTCCCAGCTGAACTACGGGCCACGGTGATGAAGCTAGCCCACGACGTACCCATGTCTGGACACTTAGGTACCACCCAACCAAGGAGCCAGTTGGTCGCCATTTTTATTGGCCAGGCATGCATGCTGACATTCGTCGGTACTGCCAGTCATGTTTCCAGTGTCAGCGTACGGTTGATAAGGGAAGAGTCTCAAGAGTACCCCTCGTGAAGATGCCACTGATGCGCGAGCCGTTCGAGCGGGTTGGGATGGATATCGTTGGTCCCGTCGTTCCAGCATCCCAGAATGGGTACAGATACGTGCTGGTAATGGTCGACTTTACGACAAGGTATCCTGAGGCAGTCCCTCTTCGCCAGATCACGAGCGAATCGGTGGCAGAAGCGGCGTTCAACATGTGGACACGAACGGGAGTCCCTGGGTCGGTGCTAACTGATAGAGGAACCCAGTTTACTGGGCAAATCATGCAGGAGGTCTACCGATTATTAGCCATTCGAGGTCTGACTACCACACCATACCATGCGCAGTGCAATGGATTGGTGGAATGTTTCAACGGTACTCTGAAGCAGATGCTGCGCAGACTGTGTCAGAAGAAACCAGAGGATTGGGATCGGTGGATACCAGCACTGCTGTTTGCTTACCGTGAGGTCCCTCAAGAGAGTACCGGTTTTCTCGCCTTTTGAGCTGCTATATGGACGCCAGGTGCGCGGGCCGATGCAGATATTGAGAGATCTGTGGCTACAACCGGAAAGGCAAGAGCTCCGTACAGCGGCAGAATACGTCGTCAACTTGAGGAACAAAATAGCTGAGTCGTGCGAGATGGCAAGGGAGAATTTGGCAAGGGCAGCGGATAGGTACAAGCGACATTTTGACTTGAGGGCGAAACCCAGGAAGATAGCTGTGGGGTCCAGAGTGCTAGTACTTCGACCGACCAAGCAGAACAAATTGGAACTGGCATGGAGAGGTCCATATACAGTACTGGAGAGAGTGGGTGAAGCTGATTACCGCATAGAAGTAGGGGGAAAGACGAAGATTTTCCACGCAAACCTACTGAAGTCGTTCATCGAGCGCGCTGCAGATCCAACGGCCTCGGTAGCTGCGATTGTTGTGCCGGAGGAGCCTGATGAAGAAAACAGTACCTCCTTTTGAGCCAGGACATTTCCTACCATTCCTTTGAGGCCAACAGAGGGCCTCAGAGATACCGGATCGGGAAGGCGTGGGATACCGGAGTGTGGGAGCTGGATGGACGTGAGTGGTGGGCCATAGTGTGTGTGTGAAATAAGACGTGCGTATGCTTGCAAAGTGTGTTCGTGTGCTGTTTGTTGCTCTAGTGTGTATTAGGCGTGGGACGGGGTGGTAGGCCGTCGGCTTAGCGGACTGTGCCATTGGGTGGAGATTGGGGTATCTTAGGCGGTTCTGGGTTAGGTGATAGGTTAGCTAGAAGGGAGTAGGGGGGTGTTGTGTCCGGTGTGTACGTCCTCGCTGTGAGTGGGTGGATGGTGGGAGCCGAACGCAGTTACCTGGGAGAGGTGGTAACGTATAGTGGTCCTGTTCACTTCAGGCAGCTTTCCCACGTTGCATTGGGCAGGGCCACTTGTGTTGGTGTGAATGGGTTGGGCCTCGCTACCGTAGTGAGTGAGGTATGCGTGATCACTATCCTATTGAAGGGGGTGTAGGAAGGGTGCAGTGACTACGCCAATGTTTTTTTTTTTACTTGGTTTTTTTGTAAAAAAGGTGAGGTGCCGGAAGGGTCAGGGTTGTTGTGTCTCCTTGTGTAGACCCCGTGAGTAGAGTGGTCACCCAGGCCCGTGCCTGTGCACGTGTGTGCTCGGATAATCCTGAGGGGGTTTAAGGGTAGTGTAAGCCCAGGTGACTGTGCGTGGGCAACAGCACGGGGTGCGCAGTGTTGTGACACTCAAGGGGTGGTTGTGAGTGACCTGGAATTGAGGGGTTGGACGGGCACTGTGATCGTGAGGGTGCGGCTACCCAGAGACCGTGAGGCCGTGACTTGTAGTCCATGTGAACTGGTGACCCTGCCACCCCAGTGGACGGTGAGAATACGGTGTCAACGTGATTGGGTTTGTGCCAGACAGCGCATTGTACTATGTCGGGATTAGAGTCATGTGGGTGTATGTATGAAGTACCCAAGTGTGGGTGGAGTTATGCTTGGTTTTACTGCGAGACTCCATTGAGAGTCTTGTGTACTTGTGCTAGGTTGCTTCAGGGGGCTAGTGCGTAGTCGGGAACCTCCGTTGCGCTAGACTCGCCCATATGTTCCCGTTGAGAGCTCTGGTGGTAAGGGTACTATGTCCTAAAACCACCCGAGCCATCCGCCGTCCCGACCCCCGATTGGGTCATGGAGCCACAGAATGCTCGGCAGATACCAAACCTCAGGTTAGTGCCCCGGATGCGGCGCGGTGGGCTCACGACAAGGGGAGGGGGGCCCTTTGCAAAGTTTGCAAGTAGGAGCGCGCGATGGGTTTTTAGCTGGGGGCGAGGCTACGCCACGCCCCCCCCCCCCCCCCCCCCCCCCCCCCCCCCCACTCGTCACCGACTCCCCGGAGCGTACCTGAAGACGAGAAGCACCGGTTAAAGCGCAAGGAGCGGCTTGAGAATGCATAGCCGCGTGAAGCCAGCGATAGGCGTACGGATGGAGGAGAAAGAGCGGCAGAAGATGGAAGGATGAAGAAGAGACAGCTGCTAGTCCGCGCGGCGTTAGAGTAACAGCAGCGAAGATAGAAGAAGAGAAACGCTGATCGGCAGAGGACGGAAGAAGACCGAGACCGCTGCTCGGCCCGAGGGAGTCTAGAGTTACGAGCGGCCTGAATGAGCAGCGACAAGCATCTAGGCCGAAGGCCGATTGCAGAGGAGCCAGCCTCTCGGCAGGCAGAGGGAGTTAGAGGAGGCTGAGGTGAAGGATGAGAGGGTAACTGGAATGCAGAGGAAGAAGATGTGAAGGAAGACAGGGCGAACAGTCGAACTAGACGCTCAAGCATCGCCGGCGACCTTCGATCTCATGGCCGGAACCGCTGAAAGCTGCGTTGGTGGCAGCGGGTGAGCTTAAACATACCCAAGAGCAGAACAGGCATCAGAGAAGCAGAGCATAAAAAAACGCTTGATGAGGTGGCCAGGGAACAAGACGCGTGTCCCACCTTGATCCGTAACGGAGCGAACGACGAGGTAGGACGCTTTTCATCGCCATTTGAGGTGTATCCCAGGAATGTGACAAGTGGAGGGAAGATACTCCTGTGCCCACACGTTGATGTCTCTGCTGAGAGGCACCGGCTAGAGAAGCGGTGATGCGGTTAGTGTGGATGGTTAAGCGACTATGGCAGATAAAAGAGCGCCTGTTCAGCCACTTCAGCTAGATTGCTGAGGCCCTCACCCGGGAAAGTTTCAGAAGCATCATAGAAGGACGCAGCTGTGGAGCCTTTCGCCAGGTGTGGGACGGTGAATCGAGTGGTTTTCCTCTGGTGTGCGGAGGGCAAGGATGGATGAGTGTGGCAGAGGAAGTACATGGACCTGCTTTTTCAAGAACCAGTTTTACCAGCTGCTTGTCCCCGAGTTCACGAGTAGTGGTCCGGAAGGCCCTCCGAAAACTGTTGAACCAATTGGACTGATGCTACTGTTATAGCCGTCAGGCCCAAGCTTGGGGAGGCACGGCGAAGCAAAGCCGGAACCTGTTACACCATCCCACCTGGTACTAGGCGTGCAACCGCAGGGAAGCCAGCTTACAGAGAGGTCCCCACACCAGGGATGGTGCACTACAGCAGCAGCAACAGGCAGGATCCGAAGGGCCTAGATCGACCATAGTTCTGATTCAACTGCAGGAAAGCCGGGTCCCATCGCTAGGAAATGCCCCGAGCCCCTTCCGTTGGAGCTGTACATTGTTGCGACCAGCCCCAGTCGAGTTAGTCCTACGTTGTGTCGCCCATTGCGCTGCGCGCGGAGCGTCGATCCTGCGTGATTGTAGAGGTAAACGGCGAGCTCCGGCAATGGCTTACGCGACACTGGCTTCAGGATTGGATACACCGTAGCGAGGCCCCATTGGTTGGTCACAGCCGACCGCGTACACAGGCGAGACAGTTTCCAGTATTGTTGGCTGAATCAGATGTAGGTCTGCTGTTACTGTGGCGGTTAATAGAGTTGCAAGTCGCCATTCATCGAAGGGGAAGTTGGCGGTTTTGGTTGTGAAAAGCCCTGTGCAGGACGTCCTGATCGGAAACTTCGCAACGAGAGAAGAGGAAAATTTACGGTTGGATACGGGGTGCCCATGTATACGGCAGACACGGCAATGGAAGGGGCAGTGCAGACACGTGCGCCAGAGGAGCCGGGCGCAGCACGAACCAGTACTCCCACTTGCCTCGATCGCGGAGTGCATTCTGAACACCTACTACCCAGCCGTTAATTCACGATGCCGGACCGGACCCGCTCCAGGAGGCCGGTCGCAGTGGAGGTGTGAAGCAAGGGGACGCACTTCCACCCCCCCCCCCCCCCCCCCCCCCCCCCCCCCCCCAACACCCAGTATGGACGAGTCGGACGCTCGGAACCTTGGTGTATGGTCAGGGGTTTTGCAGGGCCCAAGGACGTAGTGAGTCACCATCTGCGTCCCCGCAGAATCGGGCCCCCCCGGTGTGAAGCTAGCCCACGACGTACCAGTCTGGACCCTTCCGGTACCCCCCGCACCCCCGGCGCCGTTGGTCGCATTTTTATTGGCCAGGCATGCATTATGCCATTCGTCGGATCCTGGCCTCCGTATGTTTCCAGATGTCAGCGTTACGGTTGATACGGGAAGAGTTCTCAAGTGTACCCTCGTGACGATGCCCACTGATGCCGCGAGCGTTCTAGCGGGTTGGGTTGGCTATCCGTTGGTCCCGTCGTTCCAGCATCCAGATGGGGTACGAACGTGCTCTGTACGGTCGCTTTACGACCAGGATCCTGAGGGCTAGTCCCTCTTGGCGATCCACCGAGCGAATCGGTGGCAGAAGCGGCGTTCAACTTTGTGGACACGAACGGGAGTCCTGGGACGGTGCTAATGCTAAGAGGACCCAGTTTATGGGCACCTAGCCAGGCTGGTAACGCTTATTAGCCATTCCGGGTCGGACTACCCACACCATACCATGCGCCAGTGCAATGGGTGGGACTTGTGGACTGTTCCAACGGAACTCTGAAGCCGATGCTGCGCACGACTGTGTCAGCACGACCCCAAGGATTGGGATCGGTTGGCTCCCAGCATGCTGTTTGCTTACCGTGACGGAACTCAAGAGCGTACCGGTTTTCGCCTTTTGGAGCTGCTAGTTGGACGCCAGGTGCGTGGGCGAAGCCAGTTATTGAGAGCTCTGTGGCTACACCGGGCCAGGAACCGGAGCTCCGTTCCAGCGGCAGAATACGTCGTCAACATGAGAGGACCAAACAGCATGAGTGTGCTAGAATGGCAAGGGAGAATTTGGCACGGGCCAGCGGATAGGTACCACGCGCATTTTGATTGAGGGCGCGAACCCGGCCGAAACAAATTACAGCTGTGGGGTCCAAGCGTGCTAGTACTCTTCCGACCCGACCCAAGCAGAACACAACTTGGACCTGGCTGGAGCGGTCCATCAACCGTCCTGGAGAGAGTGGGTGAGTGCTTACCGCATCGAAGTAGGGGGAAAGCCGACGATTTTCCACGCCAACCTATGCAGTCGTTCATCGCGCGCGCTGCAGCATCCAACGGCACCTCGGTAAGCTGCGATTATGTTGTGCGGGGAGCCCTGATTGACGCAACCAAGTAAACTCCCTTGTGAGCCAGGACATTCCTACATTCCTTGGAGGCCCACAGAGGGCCTTACGATGTGGTAATACTCACCGAAGCCCCAGCACTTTTGAGAGATTGCACCGAGTTAGTGGCCCGAATTCAAGACGGTACTGATGATGTGCCTCCTGCACACCCCTAGAACGTGCAGCAAGCCAATGTTCATCGTCAGACCTCCCTATCAGGTCGAAGCCATACCAGTGCCTTTGCGCAACGAGAGAGCGGTTAAGTGCGGAGGTCCAGGCCATGATCAGGATGGGTGCGATTGAACCGTCGACCTGCCATTTGCTCACCCATGATATAGTCCAGACTGGAAAGCTGGGAAGAAGATTCAGGTTTTGCGGGGCACTTCAGGCAGGTTGACTCGCCTCGTGCAGTTTGCTGCTGAACCCCATGCCGGACATCGAATACATTTGCCCAAGCTTGGAGAGCAAGAAGGTGTTCCGCATCAAATCGCCTCGCTAGGGGTATTGGCAGATCCCGATGCGTAGAGAGGACGCGCGAAAGCACTAAGACTGCCTTTGCACACGGAAGGACAATTCCAGTGGCAAGTTATTCCATATGGACTGTGTCACCTCCGGTGCAGTAATTCCCCGCGCATGATGCGGCAATTGTTGCAGCCACTTGGAAGCGGGAGTCGATAACTTCATTGATGACATCTGGTGGACACAATTGATCAGGACAGCATATAGACGTCTAAGGAGTTGTGTTCCGAGACTCGGGGGGAATGTTCTTTGTCCGCCCGACCCTTCCAAAGTGTGCGGCTGGGAGGCAAGGAAATTTAATAGGGCACAGGATAGGTGCATGGAATATGGCTGAGCAGGCTAAAATGACCCCGCCATTATGGATGCGTCTAGGCTGAGACCAAACGGCAAGTGCGGGCTTCTGGGACTAGTGGGGTACTACAGGCAATTATGTGCCCCCGGATATTTTTGCTGACCAATTGCTCACAACACCTTCTGATCTCCTAAGGGACCCGCCAGCAGGTGACAACATGGTGCACGAGAGTGCGAACGTGCGTATCACCGCCCTTATTACCGCAGCTATCTGGTCAACCTCCTGTTGTACTTTGCCGGTGCTGGGTGGGACCTTAGTGCTCCAGCTGCGATCGCAGAGGGAGTGGGGCTCTGCTGTGTCCGCAGTACCCTGACGAGATGGCCTGTCAGCCTGTGCCGGCAGGAAGTTCAGCCCTGCCCGAGCAGAAACTACCCCTTGTTGAGAAGGCGTGTCTTGGCGTTTGTCCGTGGGGAATACAACAAGTCCACGTGAATTTGTAAGGGCCCCCCTTAATTGACCTGGGACCAGTTCATTCCCCCCACTTCAGTACTTAGAAAGGATGAAGTCTGTTAGTGGGAGGATCACATGGAGGGACTGCCGCTGCAGCCAATCCGAGTTTACGGTTGCAGGCCAGTAGTCTGGAAGGACCCAATGGTGGCGGCAGACTTCTCGAGTCGCTTGGGCCCGGTAGAGTGAGTGCGAGTGGTGAGAGAGTGAGGAGACCCAGTAAGTTCCCATACTGTGGCCTGAGCAGTTGCAGGCCCGCAGATATGCACTGATGTCATTTGGACGAGAATGACGTAGCAAAGTTTTGACTTGGGGGTGTGGTCTTTGTAGCCGTGTTACATAGCCCGGTTGTGCATGGTCAGGCCCCTCCGTTATGAAGTTATATCATAGACCTTAATTTACGGCTGCTGTACGTGCTGCGTTCAGTCGTGTTGGGCAGAGTTAGACCCGGATTGATTCATGTATTTGCGGTTAATGAGTATTTAACGTGATGTTGTTGGAATGATGATGGGGTGCATACAAAGGAACCAGCCGGGCAGCAGTGTGTGGTGTGGAGTTGGAAGGTTATTACGGTCGGGTGAGTTAACGCGATCCGAGTGAGATGTTTTGTTGTATAAACCTGTAGGTTAAAAACTAGGGCCGGGGGGTGTGTGTCACCGCACGGCGGATACTAAATCAGCCGTCATTGTGTTTGGAGTAATGGTAGTACAGAAATCGCGTGTGCGTGTGCCTAAGAGTTATGTGTGTGTGCGCGTGTGCGTGTGTTAGATTTGGGTTTTGGTAAAGGTGGGAAGGTTTAGCTAGGTAGGGGGCTGGGGAATCAGACATAACAATATTCTTGAGTTCCAATCTTGACTTGTGAGGGCTGGCCGCGGGAGGTTGTTTCGTTTCCGTTGTTCCCCTTTTATACCTTTGGTTTACCCCCGGAGCAGGCGGGGCCCGGATATCGGCAGTTGTTGGTGTTGTCAAGGTATGTGCGATGTGTGTGGTTAAATTGTCGTGTTGTTGCCCGGAGCAACACACTAGTCCGTTGGGTCCGGTTCGTTGCGTGTAAGACTTGCCGGAGGGATCGCTGCTCAGACCAAATCGCTGTTATTGTGTTGTGAGTTAGAGTTCGCAGATTCCGACAGGTCAGGAATGCGTTGGGGTCGCTTTCACTTCGGTCCCTGGTGTTTTCGTCGGAGGTGGCCGCGCCTTGTCAGTTGCGGGCTGGCAGCCGCCGTTCAGTCCGAGCTGAGTGACTTCGAGTACTAAGTTAGTGCCAGGTCCTCGTCGTGTTGGTGTGCTTGGCTGTGCCGAGTCCGTGTTGTTTCGTTGCAGCTACTTCCGCGAAGCCAGGAACATGGAGTGGTTGATGTCTGTCTGTCCGGTTGGTGATGTATGTTCGTGGAGTAGTGGTTCGTCCGTGACTTTGTATTGTGCCGGGTTCTGTTTCTGTGTCGTCTCTGTTTGCCGCCATTCAGCCAGTTGCCGAACTGGTGTGGTTATGAAGTCTGTCTGATCCAGTTGGCGATTTGTTAGGTTTCACTGGTTCTGTGTTCGTCATGTTGTTTGTTTTTATGGCGAGTTGTACTGTAGTTGTCATGTTATGTCTTAGTAGTATTTAGGTTGTTGGTATCTGCGTTATTTGGTATGATGTGTCTTGGTTCGTGATTGACACAACTTCTTGTCAGCCGGTTTGTGTTGTTCCTCTTTTCTGTCTATTCTGGTAGGTAGTGTACATTTGGGTTCCTGAGTGTTTGATGCATATTTGACAGTTTGGCGAGACACTGTGGGTTCCGCTAATCCTACCGTTGCTGGTCCCGGTGCTGTGATATTGGTTGTGATTGGTTTCATGATACTACCGACGGTTGCATTATTGTTGAGGATCCTCGTATGAGTCGGTGCCGATGTGTCTGGTGCCATCGTTAAACGGGATTGAGCTCAATTTCTGTTGTACATCGTCGTAGTTCGTTTGAAATTGATTAACTATTATTCGGAGTTGACCTGCCCAATTTATATGGTGTCTTTTCACTTTCGTTCGAGTCTTGGTTCCGGACGCGGCGTGTCGTGCGCGTGCAGACGTATCTGAGGACCGTCACACATATTTGTACCGAGACCGTGAGAGTCCCTCTGGTTCAAGGGGATTCGGTATTATTTATTTACGTCCATGACAGTACCGTCACAATGCAGGGACATGTCAAGTGTTGTGACAGAGTAGGGTTGGAGATCACAACGATCACTTCGGTTGCCGGGAGCAGTCCATATGACATTTTTGTATACGGAAAGAAGGGTAAGGTTAAAGTTTACGGCGGGTAGCACATCAGTTGATCGGCTCAGGAAACGGCGGCTGTGTGGCCTGTAATAATTGTCAGAGATAGGTTGTGTTGGCCTAACAAAGGATTAACACTGGTTATCTGACCAAAGAGATGACATGAGAGTGGGGGTGCTGGAGGGGAAAATTTTGGCGAAAAATCAAGTGTTGATATATGATTATATTGACCAGTGCCAACGCGGAGCTGAGAATGTGCAGGATTGTAGGCTGCGAGCCGATTCTCTTGTATGAACTTGCTTGAAATGTTGAGCTGCTAACAAGTGATAAGTAGTTTATAGTGATTTTTCTGAGAGATGTGTATTACTACTGATTACCATGTGGAAACATTTCCTTGAGCAATTGCCCCTTTCCTAGTTGATTAGTATTTTCTAAGGGGGTCCATGGGTCCGAGTTGGATTGCATCGATTGGGCATACTTTCTCCGAGAATTGTGTGCGAGTCATTAAAGTCAATGTCCTAGCGTTCACTAGGGCTCCGAGCGAATCTGGTTATCCTGTTGTGGTAAAGGTGGGCAGGGGATGGCATCTGCTCCCAAAGTCCCGGGGTTATGGGGGGTGTATTCGAAATGCAAGTAGTTCACTCTCCATTCCGAGTGGAGCGTAGGCAAGGGCTGGCGAGTTCTCCGTTTTACCCGGGAAGCCTATGGGCCTTGATGATCGGGATAGTAGACATATAAGTAGTGGCCTCCAGTTTGTGTTAGCAGGTATCCTGTCCGTTCCTGAGGAGGGTCAGACCACCGCTGGGTTATGCGCGTGCGGCGGTGAGCGGCGGTACTCCCCTTTTCCTGCCTGCTTTTCCCGGGAGAGGGAGGACCATCCCCGGCCGTTTTGCGTCTTGAGGCAGCTCTCTTTCTCCTACTGCGTGCTCTCTTCGGGAGTTGTCCGGCACCTGTGCCTCTTCCTTGCGCAGGCGTCCTGTGAGGGGGTGCTGTACCAGGCTTTTCTTCACCCTACAGGGTCCGGCGGGGCTCGCGGAGGAGGCGGGATATTGTGGGCAAAAAAAAAGCCCCGATCGTCGAGCGGGGTTCGGGTGTGCGTTTGGGTTTTTTCGTGCCCGGCGGGAGAGGGTCAGTCTGCGGGGCAGCCCCCGGTATTGGTGCCGGGGTGTAGAGTTTCGGGGGAGAGGTCGATCTGCGGGGGATCCCAGTCAGCGCCGGATGTGCCGTGCCATGAGTCTTCCGGTCGCGGAGTCAGCAGTGAGGGGCAAGTACACAGCGCCGAGGCCTGGAGCTCTCGGGCGGGATGGGTTGTCCCCGGGTATGGTCGGAAGGGGGTAGCGGTAGGAAAGTAGGGTTCGGGTGTTCGATCTGCTTCCTTATGGGGACGTCGTGGCCAGCCCGGGGTAGTGTACTTGTCGTTGCCTCCTTAGGAGCAGTGACCGGGCTGGGGTAGGGGTCCCGGGTCAAGAGAGGGTGGGTCCTGGGGAGACGGTGTGGGTGGTAGTACGTTAGAGACTTAGAGTCCCTCGGGTTGGTCCTTGTCCTGGTATTAAGCCACCACGAGTGGTGGCTATCTCTGCGTCCTAGGTCGCAGTGATAACCGCAAACTGGTGTTTCGGCCATAAGGTTTAGGGTTCTCAGGGTCGTAGTCGGTAGTAGGATCAGGGAAGAGGAGTGGGATACGGGTGTGGTGGGTGTGATGGACGTGAGTGGTGGCGCCATAGTGTGTGTAGTGAAATAAAGAATAAGTGCGTCTGAATGTAAAGCTGTGTTATAGTGTGCTGTGTAAGTTGCTCTAGTGTAATGGGTGGGTAGGGGTGGTAGGGCCGGCGGGTTTCGCGACCGAGACCACTGCATCATTCAACTTCATCGGTCATCACCAACATCATTCATTCGGTCATCACAACCCTCATTCACCTTCATCGGTCTCATGCCCATCGTTCACTTCATCGGTCATCCACCACCATCAATCCCATCTCCGGTCATCCCAACATCCTTCCCTTTCGGTCATCCATGCAATCATTCCCCTTCTGCGGGTCATCGCCAAATATCTCTTCGCCTTTATCGGTCATCTCCAACCATCATTACCTTCATCCGTCATCCCCCCACCCTTTCATCGGTCTTCACCAACCATCATTCCATTCATCGGTCATCAGCCAACCATCATCCCTTCAGCGGTCATCACCAACTCCATCTATTACCTCATCGTTCATCCCCAATCATTTATTCATCGGTATCACCAAGCCCATCCTTCACCCCTTCATTGGTCATCACCAACCCTTATTCTCCTATTGGTCATCACCAACCATCATTCCCTTCATCAGTTCTCACCAACCATCATTCACTTATTGGTCATCTACAACCATCATTATCGGTCCATCACCCTACACATCATTCCCTTCATTGGTCATCACCAACTCATTCCTTAAATCGGTCATCCAACCCATTCATTCAACGGTCATCAAACATCATTACTTCATCGGTTCTCCACCAACATCTTTCCCTTTCATCGGTCATCCGCCACCATCATTCCTTCAATGATCCTCAACCATCATTACCCTTATTGGTCATCCCAACATATTCATTTTCTATTGTTCATCACAATCATCTTTCTTCATTGGTCTCACCAATATCCTCATTCACCGGATCCTCTCACCAACCTCATTATCGGGGTGGTTTTCTTCCCCCCCCCCTCAAAAAAAAACAACCCAACATTCATCGGACATTTTTCCCCCAACCCCCAACCATCATTCCCCTTATCGGGTCAACACCATATCTTCCCCCCACCTTCACGGTTTCATCACAAACATCATTCACCCTTCTCGGTCCTACAACATCATTATTTTTTTTTATTCCCCCCTGGTCATCACAACCCTCATTCATTATCGGACATCACAACTTCATTCCATCGGTCATCACCAACCAATCTTTCAATTAATCGGTCCCTCACAATCATTCACTTTCCATGGGGTTAATAAACCCTTCATTACTTATCCGTCTCAAACGACCCTCATTCTTGGTCATAACCCATCCATTCTTCATTGGTCATCAACACCCATCATCCTTCATCGGTCAACCCCATCCATTCATTAGTTCTCCCCCCCTCATTCACCTCATCGGTAAACCAACCATCATTCTCGGTCATCCCAACATCATTCCCTTCATGGGTCATCACAACACTAATTCCCTTCATTGGTCATTACCCATCATACCTTACAATGGTATCCACCAACATATACAACCTTATCGGTCATCCCAATCATATTCACCTTCATCGGTATCACAAATCATATTCACCTTCAACGGTCATCCACCAACCATCACTTCATTCGGGTCATCACCCACCTCATTCACATTCTCCTTCATACCCCCCCATCCCTCATTACTTCCTCGGTAATCACAACTCCTTCCCTTCCTCGGTCATCAAAAATCTTCCCCTTATACCGGTCATCACCAACCCTCAATCCCTTCATCGGTTATCAAACCTCATTATGTTCATCCCCACCCTCATTACTTCATCGGTATCACCACCCTCATATCTTCTCGTTATCACCCCCATCATTCATCGGGTCCTCATCAACATCATTCCCCTTCCTCGTTCATCCCATCTTTCATCGGTCATCACCACCACCTTCCCTTCATTGGTCATCACCACCCTCATTCCCTTCATTGGATATTCCAAAATCCTTCCTTATCGTTCTCACAACTCATTCCCCTTTTCGGTCATCACACCTCATTCCCTTCATTGGTATACCAACATCATTCTCTATCTCGGTCCTCACCACATCATTCATCGGTCATACCCACCCATAAATTATGGTAACCACCCCCCCCCTTCATTCCTTTATTGGTCCTCCCCCCCCATCATTCTTCATTGGTCATACCAACTTCATTCCCCTTCATAGGACATCACCAACCATATTATCTGGTATCACCCCCGCATATTTCTCTTATCGGTCATCACCACCCATATTCTCGGTCATCACACCATATTCATCAGTCATCAACACATCATTCCCTTCATCGGTCATCCCAACATCATAGCTCACATCACAACCATATTCCTTCATCGGTCATCCCCAACCCTCATCATCGGTCCTCACCACCAGCTTCCTCGGTCTCACCCAAACCCATCATTCCCTTCAAGGTCTCCAACCATATTCCACGTTCATCATCCACATATCATCGGTCATCCTAACCCCCCTCCCCCATACACCTTCATCGGTATCCATCCATCTTTCCCTTATCCGGTCATCACAACTCATTCCCGTTCATTGTCATCACCAACATCATTCCCACTTCATTGGTCCATCACCAAACCCATCATTCCCCTTCATCGGTCATCACAATCATCATCACCTTCATCGATCCTCCCAATCTTTCACTACTCGGTCTCACAACCATCCTTCATGGTCTCACCACCCATCATTCATCGGTATCACACCCATCTCTTCATTTCAACGGTCCTCAAATCATCCTTCACCTTTCACGGTCTCACCACCCCCTCCCCACTTCCAAATCATCGGTCATCACCAACCATATTTATGGATCTTCACCACCCATCATTATTCTGGCCTCCACCCACACCTTCATCGGTCATCACCAACCTTCATTCATATTGGTCATCACCACATCATTACCATATCGGTCATCACAACATCCTTCATCGTCATCACCACCTTCATCCCTTCATTGGTATCACCCAACATCATTCCTTCATCGGTCATCACAACCTATTAGCGTTCATCCCAACCCATCATTTCACCTTCATCGGCGTCATCCACAACATCATTCTCGTTCATCACCAACATCATACCTTCAGTGGTCATCACAACCTCATTCCCTTCATTGGTCCGACACCAACATTCCTTCATCGGTCATCACAATATCATTCCCCTGCATGGTCATCACCACTCTCCTTATCCCCCCCTTCACCGGTCTCCATCATATTCCCCTTCATTGGGACATCACCAACCATCATCCTTCATCGGTATCACCAACATCATTCACTTCACGTGTCATCACCCCAACATCATTCATCGGTTCATCCAACACCATCTTCCCCCACTTCATTGTCCTCCCCACATCATTCCGCCTTCATTGGGTCATCACAACCCCCTCATTCTGGTTCACAACATCATTCCCGACCATGGGTCATCACAACCATATTCCCTTCATCGGTCATCACCAACCATTCATTCACCTTTCCATCGGTAATCACCAATCATTCACCTTACGGTCCATCACAAACATATCATCGGTCTTACCAACAATATTCATCGGTTCATCACAACCTCATTCCCTTCATCGGGATTCCCCCCCTACATATTCCCTTCATCAGTCCACACATCATCATTCCCTTCATCGGTGCATCACAAACATCATTCATCGGTCATCACACTCTCATTTCACCTTCTCGGTTTCCAGTCACCAACATCATATCGGCATCACCCCACCCATCATTCCCCTTCATCGGTCATCAAACATCATTCTCGGTCATTCACCACCCTCATACCCTTTCATTGGGTATCACAACATATTCATCATCGGTCTCACAACAACATCCTCGGTATCCCCACCATCATTACCTTCATTGGTCATCACCACATCATTCCACTTCCTCCGTTCATCCACCCCCACCCCAAATCTACGGTTCCCAACATCATGCCCTTAGTGGTCATCACCACCCATCATTCCCTTCCTACCGGTCATACGACACATCATTCCCTTCATGAGTCATCACCAACCATCATTCTCCTTTCATCGGTCATCACCACCCCACATTCATGGTCATCACAACCATCATTCAACGGTCATCACCCAACCATATACCCCTTATTGGTCTCATCAACCCCTTTCATTCCCTTGGTATCCACCATATTCCCCTACATTGGTCCCACTCACAACTCATTACTTCATCGGTCCTCACCCAACAGCATTCACCGGTCATCCAAAATCATTCATTCATTGGTCATCACCAACCATCATTTCCCTTATGGATCACACAACATCGTTCGTTCATTGGACATCACAAACCATCATTCATCGGTCATTCACCAATCCCTCATTCATGGTATTCACCAACATATTCATCGGTCCATCCCCCATCATTCATCGGGCATCACCACCATCTTCCCTTTCATCGTTCATCACAACTTCATTCATGGTATACCACCCATATTCCTTCATCGGTCATCCCCAACCTCATTCATCGGTCATTCACCCCCCCACCCATCTTAAGTTCATCAACCAACCATCATTCAATCTGGTTCTCTCAAATCATTATCGGTTCATCACAACCCTTCATTCCTTCATCGTTCATCCCCAACATCATTCCCTTATCGGTCCTCACCACACACCAGTCCCTTATTGGTCATCACCACATTCATTCTCTTCATCGGGTCATCACCAACACATTCATCGAGTCACACCCACCCCTCATAACGGTCATCCCCAACCATCAATTCCCTTATTGGTATCCACCAACCTCATTTCTTCATCGGTCCCATCACCACATCATTCCCTTTCAATTGGAATACCATACCATAATTATGGTCCTCACCACTCCCATTCATCGGTCATCCACAACCTCATTAGCGTCATACCAACCTCATTTCCTTATCGGACCTCATCCCCCATCCCAATCTTCAGGTCATCACCACACCATCTTTCCCATCAGCGGTCAAACCAACCATCATTAGCGGTATCAAAAACTCTTTATTGGTCCCTACATACATCTTACCTTCATCGGTGTCCCCAAGTCATTCATCGGTCATCACCACCCATCCTTCCCCTTATGGTCATCCACCCCCCTCATTCCCGTTCATTGGTCATCCCCCACATCTTCACCTTCATCGGTCATCACCAATCATCATTCACCTAATCGGTCAACCCTCCCTCATCTCACCTCATGGTCATCACAACCATACATTATCGGTCATCACCAACCTCATTCTCGGTCAAAACACCATATTCCCTTATCCGGTAAATCACATCCTCCATTCACTCAACGGTCATCACCAACATCATTTATCGAGTATCTTAACAACCTCATTCCCCCTTATCGGTCTCCAACCCTCAATCCTCGGTTTCAACCATCATTCCCTTCATCGGTTTAATCCCCCAACATCATTCATCGGGTCATCCACCCAACTCATACTTCCTGGTCATCACAACCATCATTGTATCGGTCATCACACCATCATTCTAGTCATCACCAACCTTATTCACCTTCACTCGGTCTCACATCATATTCCACTTCATCGGTTCATCACCACACATCATCCCCTTCATCGGTCATACCAACCATCCTTCCTTCATCAGTCATCACAGCCATCATTCATGGTCATCACAAACCATCATTCCCTTCATCGGTCATCACCATCATTCTTCATGGTCCTCACCACCATCTTCTCATGGGTCTTAACCAACATCATTTCCCTTCCATCGGTCATCACCAACCTATACATCGGTCATACAAACCAACATTCAACGTGTCATCCCCCACCCTCATTCCTTCATTGGACATCCCCCCACCCATCATTCTCCTTTCTTGGTATCACCAACCATCATTCTCTTCCTCCCCGTCCCATCCAACCATCCTTCCCTTCATTGGTCCTCACCAAACATATTCATCGTTATCACCACCATCTATTCCTTCATCGGTATACCAACATCATTCACCTTATCCGGTCTCACACATCATTCACGGTCATCCACCCCATCCCTTCCCTTATTTGTTCATCACCACATCTTTCTTCATCGGTCATCACCCCAACCCTCATTCCCTTCCATGGACCTCATCAACCATCATTCATCCGTCATCACCACCAACATTCATCGGTCCCTCACCAACCTTCATTCATCGGTATACTACCCTTATTCCTGTGAACGTCTACGTCAAATTATGACGTCCAACTAACAAATGACATAGGTAACATCCATGACTACATATTATATGAGACAAGCGAAGGGCTGCACGATACCGGCGAGGGGAACAAAAATTGGTGTCCGGCCTAATTTATTTGTTTCATCATCGTTTTTTCTCCGTAGTGTTACTATGTGGAGAGGCTGACTTTCAAGTCATAGTGCATCGATGTTCACTGTGTATGTGGATACTTTTGAAGACGGTACCACGGAATATGAAGCAGGAAATGTATTTGTTATAAAATTGTTGTGAATGCTATGTCGCCGAGAGTGACTTAAAACTCCTGTAAGATTATTTATTGCTCTAATTGTACCACCGCATGTGTGTCGGTGGTTGAATTTATTGATGTGAACACTGTAGTATCAATACACGGAGAAGTTAATATTTGTTTTAGATCACGGTACTCGAATCGAAGTTTATTGTTTCTATGGACTGGTGAAATTGTGTTCTCCGGGATTCAATATTGATTTGCTGTGCCTTATGAATCTGGGTCTTCTTCTGTGGAGTACTGTGCTTTGTGAATCTGCGGTCCTTCTGCTATGGATTACTGTGCCTTGTGAATGTAAATCTGCGTTCTTCTTCTGAAAGTTCTACGTGATTTATTGTGCTTGTTATATGGAGATTCTGTTCTTCTTCTTCATCGCTTGTGTTTGTGAACGGCTGTGCTTATCATGTGGGGACCTTGGTTATCCTTCTTTGTCTTCTTTTTAGTGTTGTAGACTGTGGCTTCGTACTGTGGAACCGAGTCTATATATGTGAGTCACTGTGGACGGCGCCGCGAGATCTGTGAGTTATATAAAGATACGTATATGATACGCTGATATATGATGATTGAATGTCTTATGTAATGATGTCTTAATTGACGTGCATTGATCTGTATTCTATGTAATGGATGTATTGATTTGGTAACGATTCATATTGATGGGTTTAGGCAGCATATAAAAAGAAGAAAATCTTACACGTGTGTTGCCTGCTATCTATGTTCGTATGGTGTAGGGGAAAAGTCGTACACCATCCAAACTTTTGAGAGCGAGAGTCAGACAACAAATACCACCGCACACCATCCGTAACATCTGTGACCCCGACAAAAACAGTACATTGATTAATGTTATTACTCTCATGTCATTGCTTTATTTATACCCAATTGTGGCCCTGAAAATCTTACATTATTTATTTTATC
>JAFLJL010006734.1:0-2500 GCA_018398815.1 Conus ventricosus
CAAAACCCCCAAACCCCCACACCCACACAACCAACCCAACACACACACACACCACCACCCTCACTCAACACACACACACACACCACACACACACACACACACACACACACACCACAACACACACACCATTTCAGCATTCTCGTTTTACCAATGACTATTCTGAGCTGCCCCAAAAAGTCTTTAACGTGTGCCAAAATGCCCACACCATTCCGCTCACGCTCAAAACCCCTTCATTCAGCGATCAAGTGTCCGTGCTACTGTCAGTCCGCCCAATGGGAGGGGGGAAGAGTGGGGAAGGGGGAGAAGAACGCCAGGGTGGGTGGGTGAGGGGGGGCAGGGGGGGAGGTCACTGAAGGAGGAGGAAAGGAGGGAACCGGGGGGGGGGGGGGGGGAGGTGGAGGGGTTGGAAAGAGGAGGTAGTGAATGTGGAGGAGGAGAACGGGGAAGAGGAGGAGGAGGAAGAAGAAGAAGAAGAAAGAAGAAGAAGAAGAAGAAGAAGAAGAAGAAGAAGAAGAATGAGAGGAAAAAGAAGAAGAAGAAGAAGAATGAGAGGAAGAGAAGAATAAGAAGAAGAGGAACAAGAAGAAGAAGAAGGAGGAGGAGGTGGAGAAGAAGAAGAAGAACAACAACAACAACAACAATGAGAAGAAGAAGAAGAACAATGAGAGGGAGAAGAATAGGAAGAAGAAGGAGGAGGTGGAGGAGAGGAGGAGAGAAGAAGAAGAAGAAGAAGAAAGAAGAAGAAGAGAGAAGAAGAGAAGAAGAAAAGAAAACAAGAGGAGAAGGAAGGAGGAGGAAGAGGAGGAGGAGGAGGAAAGGATGAGGAAGAGTTTTTTTTTTAAAAAAAGAAGAAGAGAGAAGTGAAGAAAGAAAGAAAGAAAGAAAGAAAAAAAAAGAAAGAAGAAGAAGAAAGAGAGGAGGAGGAGGAGTCGTGGTGATGGAGGAGGAGAAGGAGGAGGGAGGAGGACGATGAGAAAGGAGGAGGAGGAGGACGAGAGAAAGGGGAGGAGGAGGAGGAGGACGAGGAGAAAGGGGAGGAGGAGACGACGAGGAGAAAGGGGAGGAGGAGGAGGAGACGAGGAGAAAGGGAGGAGGAGAAGGAGGACGAGGAGAAAGGGGAGGAGGAGGAGGAGGAGACGAAGGAGAAAGGGGAGGAGGGAGGAGGAGGACGAGGAGAAAAGGGAGGAGGAGGAGGAGGACGAGGAGAAAGGGGAGGAGGAGGAGGAGACGAGGAGAAAAGGGAGGAGGAGGGAGGACGAGGAGAAGGGGAGGAGGAGGAGGAGGGAGGAGAAAGGGAGGAGGAGGAGGGAGACGAGGAGAAAAGGAGGAGGAGGAGGAGGACGAGGAGAAAAGGGAGGAGGAGGAGAGGACGAGGAGAAAGGGGAGGAGGAGGAGGAGGACGAGGAGAAAGGGAGGAGGAGGAGGAGGACGAGGAGAAAGGGGAGGAGGAGGAGGAGGACGAGGAGAAAAGGGAGAGGAGGAGGAGGACGAGGAGAAAAGGGAGGAGGAGGAGGAGGACGAGGAGAAAGGGGAGGAGGAGGAGGAGGACGAGGAGAAAGGGGAGGAGGAGGGGAGGACGAGGAGAAAGGGAGGAGGAGGAGGAGGACGAGGAGAAAGGGGGAGGAGGAGGAGGACGAGGAGAAAGGGGGAGGAGAAGGAGGACGAGGAGAAAGGAGAGGATCGAGGAGGAGGAGTAGAAAAGGGAGGAGGAGGACGAGGAGAAAAGGGAGGAGGAGGAGGAGAATGAGGAGAAAGGGGAGGAGGAGGAGGAGGAGGAGGAGAAAGGGGAGGAGGAGGTGGAGGACGAGGAGAAAAGGGAGGAGAAGGAGAGGAGAAAGGGGAGGAGGAGGTGGAGGACGAGGAGAAAAGGGAGGAGGACGAGGAGAAAGGGGAGGAGGAGGAGGTGGCGGAGGAGGAGCAGGAAGAGGAGAGGGGTGGGGATGGGGGGAGAGGAGAGAAAGAAGTGAAAAAGAAGGAAGAAGAAATCCTGTTGTATATAATTTGACCGACTGTGGTAGTCACATCCAAGCTGAAGAACAGAAAGGGAGAGGAGGAGGGGACACGGACAGATGAATGAGATGAAGAGAACAGGAGTGAAAGAAGAAGAAGATGAACAAAACTAGAGTAAAACAAGATGCAAAGCATTTAAACGTACTCCAGTTTATCTTGAATACGCGTGTACATGTCAAGAGCATGTTAACTATGAAAATATCCATGATCTACCAGTTACTAGATCTAAAGCTATTTTAAAATCCGTCAAATACAGTAGTTTCATATATATTTGTCAAATAAAAAAACCGTTACAATCAAACATGCGTCATAATGTATTTCGTCACTGAGATAGTCCATAAAGAAGAAAAACCATATTGGGCCGTTATAGCCGTTAGTAACGGCTATTCTGGTGAAATAAAACATTGGGCATCATCCGTGGCCCATAATGAACATACCTACAAATTTTCAGAAAGATCGGCCAGTAGTTTTGTCTGGAGTGAGTCGAACA